>LQRL01130594.1:0-12324 GCA_001703475.1 Hydroides elegans | reverse complement strand
AACCAACGCGACCAAGTTTAAGGCCAAAAAAAAAAAAAAACACCAAAGCCGCAGCTAATAAGGATCTAATCGCCAAATATCAGACTCGAAGGTATATGACTAGTCTATTTAATATATACTTTTATATGGAGGATGATGTTTAAAAGATAGGTCTCAAGAGGGAAGGGACTCACACATAGGTCTGACTCTAACTCACGTCTGAAAAGTAGGTAAAGGATGAGTATGGGGGTCATGTCACGTTCGAGGGTAGGAAAATATATGAGCCAGTGGTTCGTTCTGTATCCGGATTAGTCGCGCAATCTGGAGACCACAATGGCGACCACGTTTAAGGGCAAAAAGGCACCAAAGGCAGAACCAATCAGGATCTCATTGTCAAATATCAGACTCGAAGGCATGGTTTGTCTTTTTTTTTAATACAACAATGAAAGACTACATTTCATGGGTATTACATAGGACAGGTACAAATCAACTTACCAGCCCCTCGGTCCCCCTGTTGTGAAATAGAAAAACATTTTCAAATCTAGAACTAATTTGGGTGACAAAGATCAGTAAATGACAGTGTTTAACGTCATAGCATCATTGCTACTGGGAATTTGACCTGACGTCTTTCCCACCCTAGAAATCTGCTCCATATCACAAGTGTACTGACGTCAAAACGGCAATGTCGAATATGGTTTGTTTTGTATTGCTCACCCCTCATTATATAATTATGTAACGTTGTTGTGTAAATACTATTGTAAATGATTCATTATGATCATATTCAAAGAATACAATGCAGATCAAGGTTATCGTTTTGAAACAATGTCGTACCTATTGTTGAAATGAACACAATTCCAAGGCACTTTGTCAAAAATCCCCCATTAAATAATAATATTATTGTAAATTGACAAACATTTCATCGAATTTAAGACCTTAGGGTACTTACTAAAAACTAGTAAATGTACGTTGCCAAGTTATGTTAATTGAATTATTTATGTAAGTCAATGACTTTAATGCCCCTTTCAGGTTTTGATTCAATATTTCAATACAATGCTCAACATAGACTCTATATCTTATGTGTTTTGCTTTAAATAAACAACATAGACTCTATCGCATCGTTAAAACCCCGATTGCGATTTTCTGCTATTTGGATTTTCTCCGGTTGGGCTTTTCTTCATTTGGGGTTTCTCCGTGCACCGTTAAAACCACTGGGCCCATATGCATGAAAAATCTTACATGTCTGAGTGCACTTACATTCTAAGTGAGTAGTTTAAATCTTAATCCAAGGCTAGATTTATGTAATCAAACAGTTTATATTAAAATTTTCAAAGTTAGTTTAAGCTATGCAGTGTATTTCAATAAGAAATTCGATGTATTAACAGAGATATTGGTGTCGAACTTAGAATGTAAGTGCACTCAGACATGTAAGCTTTTTCATGCATATGGGCCCAGGTGTTTGATTAGGTGAGATATAATAATACATTTGAGCATTTTTTTTGCAAATACTTATATATCGTGTTCTTTGCCGTTATCAAACCGTTTTTAAAAACTGCCTCATTCAGAATGCACTTGTATTTTTTATGCATTTTGTGATAACAAAATTAAAGATGATTCAGCATATGACATATATTGACACTTTAAATGGCAATTGAGACCATTATTCACAATATATAGGTGCAATCAAATTGTTCTTATCTTCAGATTACAATGGCTTAAGTATAACAAATCCTAAATGATCATCTAGGCAAAAAATGGGAGAGGCGTAGATAAGCTTCATTTTTATAATTAACTCATTTTTCAACAAATATAGCTCATAATTTACAGTTGTGTTTATGCATCCTCGTTAGAGATACTTGATAATAAAGGGATTTAAAAGTGCTTAGGTATAGTTGAAGAAGATGTGATTGAGATTTGAGAGACCCTCTATACTAGTGAATTATCTATAAAATTAATGATTGCTATATTGAATATCATCAAGTCACCATAGCAATGCTAAACATTGACCTGTAGCATGCAAATGAAACATTTTATGAATAAAAAGAAGAAATCAAATAGCATAATAATGATCAATGAGTATAATTATATGAATTTTGATTTGTCTAAATAGACGATACAGAAAAATAGTGTTTACCCGAAGATGAACGATTCTGTTTAGCTACATGTATGTCTTCTGTCTATCTATCAAGATTTTGCCCTTATATTTTAATGTATTTATAACATGTTTAAGCATCATATTATAACAGATCCACTATTTAACCTTTCTCCTTATTTGCAGGTGAGCGTGATTTCGACACGGTCAACAGGAACACCTACACACAGCACAAGGGAGCCCGACCCGCATCGATGATCGTTCAACGACCAGAACTCATTGCACAAGCCAGGTATTCAGATACAAACACCTATAAATATACTTTTCAAATATGGCAAGTTGCTGATGTATTTGTCAATGTACATGTAAGAAACAACGTGCTTACTTGTTAACTTTAAACAGTGAGTAAAAAACAATATTCTATGGAGCGAACCAAATCGGATATTGTGTTAAAATTTACTCGTTAATGACTTTTTTTTACGATGTATCATTATACTTTATCGTGGACAGTCCTGATTATCAACAAATATTCGATATATTAAAATCTATTTTCAATTAGATTGCAATTATTATTAATAATTTCTCCGTATCTTAATTACATAATTTCCAAAGATATTAACAAAACATCGTTGATAATTCTATATATTTCACAATATCTTCTAACAGATCCAAGTTCGACAGCAAGAGCATGAACATGACCGATTTTTGCTACAAGAACACGCGTCCGCCAAAAGCCTGTGAGCCGCTGAGACCATCCATTGACCTCAAGTTCAATAACAAGTAAGTATTACATGTATTTTGTGAACATATCATGGATTAAAATTTGATGAGATTGTTTTGATTATCAAGAAGGTAACACGTTTTATTGAGCACATAATGTACTGATAAATGTTTTAATATAGATGAGTACCTGTTTAAAAAAATCGTATTTTCGTATTTTATTTATTCGATTTATAAAAGAACAAATCAAATAAAAAATCAAATTGTAATCCATATCACCAAATATGTATCGTATCGCATTCTTCTTATATTATACTATATACTTCTATTGATTTTATTTATGCTCGTTAATGTATACAAATACACTCCAAAATACCATTCATATTCGTTTATTCGTACATACAAATACACACATGTTTAATAATAACGGACGCAGCGCCACCGGTTTTTCGACGGAGGTGAATACCGACCTTTTCTATCAGTTCAACATAAATAGTATTTTCTTGTTTTTTTTTTACATTTGATGCAGAAAGAGTCTGTCTTCTGAACAGCATCACAACCACTATCCGGCCATCAACGTCACTAAAAAAACTAAAAATGGAGCTTAAATGCCAATCCCTATTGCCGAAAATGTAATTAATTATATCTTATTATCCATTTTCGCAGAACGAGTTTTTCGACCGAGCAGCGCCACCAGTACCCAGGCATCGACGTCACTTCAGCTCCACAAGTTCCGTCCTATAAACCGGATAATGGCGAATACAGACCGCCCTCTATTGGTTCAACATAAATATTATTTTCTTTTTTTTATCATTTGATGCAGAACGAGTTTCTGAACAGCACCACCAGTATCCAGGCATCGATGTCACTAAAAAGGCTGTAAATGGAGCTTAAATGTTAATTCATAATTCAAAAGAAGTACTTATATCTAATTCATAACTTTCTTTTCAAGAACGAGTTTTTCGACCGAGCAGCGCCACCAGTATCCTGGCATTGATGTCACTTCGGCTCCACAGGTTCCGTCTTATAAACCGGACAACGGTGAATACAGACCGCCCTCGCAAAAGTTCGAAACCAAAACCAAACATCAGGTATTGATATATACTTTGGTTATGAAAAAAGAACATTAAAAAGGAATTCTGCTATAGTGCTTTCTCCGTAATGCTATACCAATATAAAAAAAGCTTACATATATTGACTGACGATTAATATTTTATTTTTGTATTACATCATGATTGAGAGAAATAGCATACATGAACGTTACAGTAAAAGTAATACATTTGTTTTCATCATGTGTATTTGAATTATCGAACGGTGTTATTAAAACAGGAGCGTTTAAAGGGTGTTCTTGTTAGCTCTTGCATGTAAATATATAAATATACAATATACTCAATTTATTGCCCCCAATTCAGTCTGATATTGTATGTTTTTTGCGCGCTCGGTTCAATAATTTCTGAATCCGCGCCTGATCTATATTTTCTCGATATAGATAGATTTGACAAAACCTTTTTAAATATTTCCAGCTCGATTACCGTCCCCTCGACGTCATGGCCTCCTACCAACCCCCGGTCAAACCACCCGCGGAACGCCGCTCCAAAAACCTTCCAAAATTCGTCGGCGACACCACTTCAAAGGATTTCTTCAAACGCTGGGAAACACAACCGCGCAAGCAATACGGCGACGTCCACGAAGCCCTGCAATTTGTACGTAGCGATGTATTCGTCCCAACAAATGAGAAATTCAATGGTACGTCCACAACCGCGGATACGTACCAGGGCAAATTCGGTCAAGTACCCGAACCGTTCTTGCCGAATGAATCGAGTATTGATACGAGTGGTACGCATGACTTTGGCACTGTCTATAGGAGTACCTATGAGGGGCCCAAAATGGAGACGACGCTTTCAAAGCAGCAAGCGGCCAAGTTGTTGAATGAGCTCAGGAAAAGGAAAGATGGACATATTTCGGCGCCGGCCAGGGTGTCGGGAGGGGGACATAAGGCAGTAGCGGCCCAATGCTAAAAAATAAAAATAAATAATATAAACAAAAATAACGGATATTTTCGAGAATCTCAGCTGAATGTTAGGAGGTGTTCTGTAAATTTTCAATACCGAATTCGCGTTACAATTTTCAATTTTTCAGCGATCGGATTTAAATGGACAATCAATGATATCGTTTTATAACGTTTCATGCAGTGGTTTTCTTAGAGGTAAAACTCATTCAAAGCATTTCAATATGACATAAATAAGTAGATAAATAAAAGATTATGGTACATTATGTTGAAAACAAAATGAATTGTGTGACATTGTTCATAGCTCAAGCTATTCATAAGCCAAATGTACTCGTATGATAGTTCTTATTGCAAAGTAATGTGTATCTAAATATACTATCGAAATATATTTACAGCACATTTCGAAGAGTAAGCTAACTGTGATAGTGTGTTATTACTTTTCTGCGTTTTAATTTGACTTTCATATTCTGTTACATGTTTGCCTGTTAAGCATCATTTAAGAAAATAAAACTTGATAAAAAATTGATATGATCGTGTTTATTTCAAAACGAATTATCGTTTCAACTGTTTACTCAACGATGAGTAGCTTATAACTCAATGATCCAATATTTGTGTTATATAAGAATAGGTTATAATGAAGTGTTCTGATTATACAGTGCACATACACAATCGGATTCAGAGGGGATGTCCCGGCGGACATAAACCCCTACCCTTTCATCCGGCAAATCAACTGTATTCATATTGGATTTCGAGGACATCGTAAATTTCTAAACGGGAATTCAAACAAATGCACACATACATATCGTTTTAGCGTTGGCGTTGCTGTTGCCATTCTTTCTTCGGTACATATCTGTAATTGTATGTAAAAAGTTTTAGCTTAAAACGATATCACTCAAATATGACGTCAGATATGCGACACGGCGCTGTTGACCGCATTACAACAAAGATTTATGACTGTGTCCGGAAGACGTAGCTTATCTGACGTTGATGCGATGCGGATAAAATTCAATCGTATTGCTTGGAAAATGTGAAATAACCTTGACCTAGCAATTAGACAATGAAAGATAAAGCGGCAGACGAAATGACAATTGGATTAAGGAACGTCAGTTAACGACGTCAAAATAACGCACATAAAACAATTGTTACCAAATGAAAACTACACCCCTCCCCTTCCGAGATAATGTTCAACATTTTGCAAAATGAAATACCATTGATTTTTTTCTGTTCAAATGTTCACACTATTTGAACGGTTCATCCTTTAGCGTCGATGAAAATGAAATGATAGAAATACAATATTGTTAAGATAAGACATATATATTTTCAAACAAATCCTTGACATACATTTTTAAAGTGATGACATAAACATGGTTTTAAATAAT
Organism: Hydroides elegans; assembly: GCA_001703475.1. Classification (NCBI taxonomy): domain Eukaryota; kingdom Metazoa; phylum Annelida; class Polychaeta; order Sabellida; family Serpulidae; genus Hydroides; species Hydroides elegans. The sequence continues at coordinate 6,149 of LQRL01130594.1, read as the reverse complement.
CTTAAAAATACGATGGCAATATTTTTGATTCTGAATCTGTATGCATTATTGCTTACATGTCTACGTCATTTTGTGATTATTTGAATGACAGTGCACAACATTTTTAGCATATACAGTAGAACCTCGTTAACTCGAAGTCCTCGTGGATTCAGATTTACTTCGAGTTAACCGGGAATTCGAGTTAACCGTGTTTTCTAGGTTTCAACTTCGTAGGGCCACAAAAAAATTATATCTATGTATATCAGACAAATATGCTATAAAATGGTTATTTGAATGGGGATACATATATTAATGCAAAATAAATCATATAAGAACGCATGTTCTCATGTTTTCCATGCTTTTCTTCATTAATAGAATGAAGGACATTCAGACTACATTCTGCTTTTGAATTGGTGGATATCAATGAAATCGGTCACAAAATAAGTTCATGCTTATATTTATGTATGCAATATGGATACCCCTTCATCCCACTCTATGAACATGTTTTGATGAAAGTAAAACTGTATTTTGAGGCCCTACCACTAATCCCCCATGCAAACTTGATGCCACTACGCGTTGCTCTATGAACTAGTTTGGATGAAAGTAAAACTGAATTTTGGGTGTCCAACCACTAATCCCCTACGCAAACTTGATGCAAATACAAGTTGCTCTTTGAAAATGTTTTGATGAAAGTAGACTGATTTTGAGGGCCCTACCACTAATCCCCCACGCAAACATGATCCCAATACATGTTGCTATTTGAACATTTTTCCTGAAAGCTTCCTTAAATGATTGACTTATTATTGATTGATAGCCACTTATAGACAAAAGATATACCACTTTTCAATTTCAAGTTTTGAGATCAAATTTACTTCGAGTTAAACAACTTCGAGTTAACCGTGGTTTTATAAGACTTATATAAGGAAAAAATATCGGGACTTCAAAATCACTTCGAGATAACCGGGAATTCGAGTTAACCGTGTTCGAGTTAACGAGGTTCTACTGTATAAGATGTAGACTTCCACAATTGCGATACAAAATATGTAGATGAACAGTTATTTTATATAATTCAAGTTTTGTTGGCGTTGTTTTGCTTTGACCAATTTAGCATACATACATAAAACTGTCTTTGCCTATTTCATTTGATAACACTGTCAGTCATTTTTTTTTCAAGTCGCACTTCGGCCATCGTAAAAGCATCTTATAAGGATTTATCACTAACTTCTCTGGATACATTTGATACTTCATACAAGGGGCGCATGTTTAGTAATGCATATTGCGAATAGTTGTGGGTGGGTGGTGACAAGATTGCTTTCGAAATACCGTTGGGTATGCATCTTACTTTATATTTTCCTATGCCTCTTTAGTTCGTTAGTGCGTTAAGTTCGTCTCGTTAAGGCGTTTAACGGTTATCGTTTGTGTGTTAAAAATTTAGCGTTTTTTCGTTAGGTGTTAAGCGTTCATCGTTTAAGTGTTAAAATGTATCGTTAATGCGTTTAGTGTGAGGGATTTGACGTTAAGGTGACTATGTTCAGGTTGGTTTAGATGTTTATCGGTTTATCGTTAATGTGTTTACCATGCAAGGTTAGAAAAGCTCGCGAATGTACAGTTCGAGCCTTATGCTATATTCAATTACATAAACATCGAAAGGACTTTATACAGCTAAGTTTAGTACTAATAGGATGTTTAAATAGTGATGAACATGTTATAAATATTAATCAGGATGCCAATAAAAACTACTTCTATAGGTTTTATTTACACAGAGATTATTTGTAATAATGCAAGATCAATGTACATTCCAAAGTCGAATGTTCAAATTCTCTATATGGAACGCTTTTGTCATAATTATGAAATGATATTTCATACGATGAGATGAGCATAACCATAATTTATGGTAATTTTAATAATCGTTTCGATTATTTTATTGTGTTGGATTTGTGAAAAAGACATTCAAATAGAATACATGATTGCCACTATCTGCGACAAAATCGTTTCCAATCAAATTATTTGGAACCGCAAAATATATCTTATATGTATGTGAAGGATATTTCTCATACAGAATCGCGTAAGCGAAAGGATAATGAGTTAATTTTCAAAGAAAACAAAATTCAGTTGAAATATATGAAATTCAAATTGATTCGGTCCAGATTAAGTCAACAAAGATGAACATATAAAAACGTGTAATCTAAGCTAAGGCTATATCTCACAATTTGTTGCGTGAGAGAAACTACTTAATTCAAAATGACTCAATGTGAAAAGAAAATACTATAAATTGAGGGGGTGAAATTTGATAGTAGTTAATGGCCAGAATAATTTCAACCTAGTTGGAATCTGATCCGAAAATTTTGTTTTATATAGGGGAAGGTCATTCCTTTTATATCATCAGTATATCATACATCAACGGAGTAATAATGAGCTCAGTTGAAAAATATATATTTCAGACAAACGGAAGACATTTATATTAATTACGATCAAATCAATTCATGATAAAAATACATATAAATCATATACGTCATAAAAAGTGTGAACAGATTGCATAAACCTCTTATCATTAACTGAAGTAGCTGATTTGTTTCTTTCGCAATATGCAATGTTCAGCAAATTTTAAATATGGATATAGACTGGTTATAAGTGTAGAGTATATATAAAAGAGAGTTAGTTAGAAAGTGATATACATGAGCAATAAACTGATTAATATAAATAAGCTTTAAATAAATAATAGTGTATGATCAATATAAGAGAATTTAGACAATCAATCAACTGAAGTTACAAATTCTACATCACACTGTCGTAATCATATCTTATCGTATTAATTTAAGTTTGATAAATTGAATATTCATAGCATTTTCTATATAGTGGGCGTTTCGAAAAAAAGCTAAAGCAGAGCAATATAACCTTCTGATACTTTAACCGATAACATTCGACTTCAAAATCAGTGTGCTTAAGGATTCAAATTAGGATGAAATTAATCATCCTTCTTTCTATCTCGGCGGCGTTCGGTAGTGACCTAGTTTTTGCGGGAGCATGGCCAGAATATCCTGAAAACGAGTACGAATATTCGCTTAAACGAGATGAGCTTTTGGAGGCCGAGCGATTGTTCCAGGGCAAGGATTTGGACTTAACTCAGGTAATTGAATATGTTTTTGTTGTGAATTTTCGAGTTTTTCTTTTACAAAAAGGGGTCCATGCAAACATATGGTTGCTTGGTTGAGATGGTTTGTCAAAAACGCTTACGTGACCTATATGTATGTGTATTTTGTCGATGCTCGTTTATGATCCAACTAAAATATCGTGGCAAACTATTGATTTACATTTCTAATTCTGTTCAGTATCTAGATGAAAAAAAACATTAGGTGTGATATTGCTCACTGTCTATTTCAGAAAATCATTTCAGATCATTTCATTTTATAAAGTAGCGTATAATGACATCTTCAAAAAAGCTTAAACTAACAAAATGTCATGCAACTTACATTGCAATAGTACATCTGGTAAAGCTGTGCGAAAATTCATTAATTTGTATTTAGCTAAACTTTTTCTCAGATTGAGAAAGAAGTTACGATTTTTGTGAGATGGACGATATATTGCAATACTTTTAGTGAATTTTAATCAATGAGTGAGGTTTGGAGTACTTAACATAAACATAAACGATCCGGACTATTCATACATGTATTTTTAATGTAAGGACCTATTCTAATTATTAGCTTGTGGAGTACTTAGCAATTAATGATGGGACATCTGATCTTCAAAACGATGAATTCTTATTTTTAAAAAAGATACACGTTTTGTTCTATTTAAAGATATTGGCAACTATATTTATGCATGCAAACTAATCTCTAGAAGAACGTGAGCCGATGATTTATTCTGACACCCGTTTGAGATCAGTTTACATGAGAAAAATAAAACATTTTGGTTGTTACGATACGGCACGGACATATTTAAATCCTGATTTGAAATCATTTAATGTTTTGTGTCCTTGAGCTTTTTGTTCTTATTGAAATACAAGTTATTAGATCATATGGCTTTTGTTATTATTCTTTATCATTATTTGTGACATTGATGAGCGCTAGCCTTTTCATGTCGTATCAAGAGATGGTGAATGGGATAATTTGTCTTTATTTTTCGATAAGTAATAATCATCAACTTACTTTGATATAATTGTGCTCCATATTGAAGACAATTTAATACTTGAGCTATCCATCGACAATATGTTTGTTTATATATTTTGGATTACAAAATAATATATACTTTGATTTTGGTAATAATTTTTTGTTCGAAACTTTGGTTAAAGCAACTCTCAAATAATAGCATAACCCTCTCACTATAATCTCAAAAGCATGATATTGCTAACATATTAAGGGCCCGGCGATATTGGAAGCTTTATTGTGAACTGTTTCATTAACGACCCATGTATTCCCTCATGAGAAACTAAAAGATACAACCCACCTTAAGCAGGTATCCAGGGTTTGTTGGAGGGGAGGGGGGGAGTCATTAGGCTCCAATATTTTTCCATCAGTTATTGACCTGTTTGTTGTTGTTATTGTTGTTGTTGGGGGTGGGGGAATAAAGCACATTAATAAAATATATATCTCAATCCTTTACCAGAATGAAAAGACAGTGTCCGACTACCTCCAATACCTGAAATGGCAAGAGTTCGAGGCGACGCGACGCAACTTCGCACCAATGATGCCCGTTTAATATATAATTACATAATTTCACATTTATGACTAAAATTCAAAATCGAGCAATTGATATATTATATTTAGATGTGTAACCCGTACTGTCGTACAACTCGCATCCGTTTTTTAAAATGTTATTAAGGTTCTTGTTTGTTTCGTTGATTAAAGGGTTAACTCAGGAGTTTGAGGCGATATAATAGCAGACATTGTTTGTTTGAAAGTATATCCTTCTTCTGTCCAGAATGAAAAGACCGTGTCCGACTACCTCCAATACTTAAAATGGCAAGAATTCGAGGCGACGCGACGCAACTTCGCCCCAATGATGCCCGTTCAGGACGTCATGGCAAACGTCACGCAGTCCTATGTGTTCGAAGTGCTGAGGAAGTTTCCTAAGGGCGGCAATATGCACACGCATGAAAGTAAGTGTACGGTGGTTATTTTGAATTGTGTTAGATAAAGATTTGTTTTAAATATCATAAAGTCTTTTGATAGATTCAGAAATATATTCAAATTAACCAGCATAAAAAATAACAAGCGCAAATACGCAAGCACGCAAACACGCACATTGCTCTGCACACAAGTATTATAATTTGTCTACGCTGAAATCATATCGTGAGCACGCAAACACGTTAACACGAAGATAACTTATAAACGGTTTTTACTGTATATCTATTGCAATTTCAGACCACGAATTGAGCAAGAGCAAGTTACTCGATCTTGTGTGGGAATCAGAGGATTTCCCACATCTCTACATGTTACCTCCCGATCACCCTGAAAGCTACAAACTCGATTTCTTCATTACCCCACCCGAGACGACACCAGCCTGGCAAAATGTACAGGCCGAGGGTATTTTGAAGGAGGATGTATTGCAGTATCATACACTACTAGGTGAGCATTTATTAAAAATCAAGGTTATCATATTGTATAACATCGGGTTAAAATCAGAATATGTATACTTTTTAATGCATAAATGAATTATAAATTATCATTTTTGGGGAAAGTTTATTCTAGAACAGTTTTAAACACGAAATTTCATCGAAACCAGCGCCTCTTAGAATACGAAAAGGTTATTTCCCTTTAAAAAAAGATATGTTCATGGTTATTGAATTGTGAATTGACTCGCTCGTCATATAAGTGGAGTTTATTTACAAAATCATCAATCGATATGTCCTTTTATTTAATTGATTTTTCTGAGAAAAAAAAAACAAAGGTTTATCCGGTTGTGTAATGTAATCTAAGCTACTGATATAGCTTGTTCTCCTGTTTCCAATGCCATCACCAATTGATGTACATTTGGGGAAACCCCCTGTTGGTTTCCAGATTTTGTTTCAAAGTGAATTACTATTTAGAAAGGCCACATTCTACTTTGCAAATGTCCATCCGAACAATTCCAAGCGTCATAGTGTAATAATTCATTATGAAACTAATCTAAAAACAAGTTTTTTGATGCCTCTCCTCCGGAGAAAGCCCCCTTTATCCGAGGAGAAAGGGATA
>LQRL01130578.1:0-12386 GCA_001703475.1 Hydroides elegans | reverse complement strand
TGTTCATGCTAAAAAAAAAAAAAAAAAAAAAAACATATATATATCTAAATCTTTCACAGTTTTGTATTGTTAAATATTAAATATGACTTTTTTTGGAGTTCATATTAACTCACTTCTATATAAAAGTTCGAATGTAATAAAGCATGATTTTGATACAATAACATTTCATGCTATTTTGTTGAATGTTGCAAGCATATTGTTGCATATCACTGACATACATATACTCGATTTGAATCAACAGTTATGATAAATAATGTATCATCATGGTTTTTAGATTAAGCACAGTGGAGTAGAATTTCTAATAAGAACAGACTGATAAGATTTTGTAAAGAGAACTTGAGTGGGGACCTCAAAAAGCTATCTAAACGCTGGTTGTTTTTGTTTCCCATAAGCAAGACAACACTTCCAATGTGACCAGGCCCTTAAGTTTTAGGTTTTTTGAAGACATATTTGCCTAATATGCTGAAAAATAGGCATTTTTCTCGCTATATTGGCTGTAACATATCCCATATGTACATACCAATTATTTATTTATTGACCACTTCAATATTTTTAACCATTCAATTAATGGATTTGTATCGTTTCGAGAGCAGACAAGTGGCAAACAATAATACATGGATCGAAATAAAAAACGTGTCAAGCAATACAAAATTTTAGCAAACACTATATTTAACCAAATCAAGCATTACCGAGTAGATAAGTCTTCTTAGCTATTATTGCTAATGTATGTCAATTTTTTGTTCAACTCGTTTGCCACAAAGTCGAAAAATATAGTAAATGTTTGTACACAGTCATGAATAGTATTCCCGAAATGTCTTTTGTTCTCAATGTATAGATGCCTTTCTCAATTAATGGACACTTCTATTTTGACTCATATAATGGACACTCTGCTATTTAACCAGTGTGAATATGTTCATGGACATTTTTTGAAACTGTAGTTTAGATATATCAATATTAATTCCTCTATCATTTATCTTTTACCGCTAGACTAGTTCTAGTCTCAACTAGACTAGATAATTGACCATGTGCTATGTGCTGTGTTTGAAGTTATAAAGTCTATACTCTATAGACTCTGTAGTGAAAAAATGTGAGCTTAATAAAACAAATTTATCCTTTCCGCTATTACCAAAAACATGAAACATCAAAATAGTGGCTCTATAGTCCTATTTAAGAAAAATAACGACAAGTGCCCGTATTTCGAAAAAGTCCATTTTTTCCAAATGTAATGCTTTAACTTAACCACACATTCTAATTCTAAAGAATTGAAAGGTTTTGTGCTTAGCAACTTTAAGTCAAATAATAAAGTTACCCCGAGACAAAACATCATTTAGATTGATATACAAACGACTGGTCTATTCAAAGTCAAAGTCATAAGTTCGTAAAAAGTGTCCATTGATTGAGAAAGGCATCTATTGTTGTTTATTTTGTCGCGTTATATCGACTCTATGTGTTTATGTCGACCATAGTCCTTTAAATTTAATCATTTAAAATAATTCAACTCCTAGCCTGACAACTCAAACGGCTAAACGATGCAACCAAAACGTGTAAACGAAACTTTTAAAACGACTAAACGAAACTTCCCAAATGACTAAACGGCTGAACGCCTAAACGGTAAAACGCCTAAACGGCTGGACAATAAGCGATCGCTGTTGTGGGGTATAAAAGGAAAAACATGCTGCCATTTATTCATACTTCAATATGCCTCGACTATCACTAGAGCTTGCATATCGCAGCGATAATATTACAAATGTATTTAAACTATGCGCTGACAACATGTGTGACCCACCAAAATGGTATGATATTATTCATTAGCTGTCAAAAAATGAGTGCAAAGTATTTATTCTTTATTTCTATATTATGTATTGGCTTGAGATCTAATTCCATATGTTAAATGAGTAGGAAATCAAGTTTTGAATCATTTTGGACAACGAGACACAATAAATCAGCATAGATTCTACGTCTATTTGCAGAGCACAATTGTTATATTACAAGGAAAATGCATCTATGCATCGCATATCTCATTTTATAAATAAAGAAGTGTTAATAAAATTATGAGACCCCTAACAATTGAACCAGAAAAGGTTTTGCATATGTGCATATATACATAATAATATGATATTGTATCTGTCGACATACAACACAGAACACTGGCCTAAACGGCTAAACGGCTAAACGCCTAAACGAGAAACGAAGAAACGAGAAAACTCAAAAGAGTGAACGAAACTTATGAAACGAAAGAAATTGCTATCGATATTCAGGTTAGGAGTTGTTTTGACTGTAGAACAGAAAAATGATCCCGGAAGTTTTTGCAATGAAAATCAAAAACAGATGAAATCAGTCAGTTATAGAAGGTTGCAGTGCACGGTATTAGCGCCAAGCCGTTGTTTGACATTTTATGAAAACGCGTCTTTCTAATCAATTGGTCTATATTCATAAACATACGCTTGTGAATACTGATAGCATTCATTGATATATCAATAATCATTGTTAAAATACTAGGTTATTGCTTCTGGAACGAAACTTAAGCAGCGCTTAAGTATTGCTTAAGCGCTGCTTGGGGCTAACACTATGAACTGCAACCGGCCGTAATTAGTTTTCTGTTATTGTGTACTCACAATGATTCCCGTCAACCTTCCATGTCCAACCCTCCTACATGAGTCATTTAGCGAAAAAAAATGGCACAAGAAGCCTTACCTGAAGTCTTCTATGATTAGCGACAGAGACATATAAAGAACATTTAAGTATATTGTCGCTTGTCGCGCCTTGTCGCTTCCAGTGTGAACAGACCCTCATTATCGTTCATATATTGAAATATAATTGTAAACACATATAGGGTTCTCCAATCCGCTCAGATAGAGCGGATGGCCTTTATAGTTCAATTTTAGTAAGAACGTTGGATTGTGGGTGCACGCTAAATGGCGATATTAGTTGCTTTTCCGTTTGTGTTCAAAGTAAAACAGTAATATAGCCAACTTCTACTCACGATAAAACACAAAAGTGTGAACATGTCCTCATTATCGTCCACGTATTGCAATATAAGCTTCTGATGAAGGTAAAACAATAATATAGCCAACTTCTACTCACCATAAAAACACAAAAGTGTGAACAGACCCTCAGTATCGTTCATGAATTGAAATATAAGCTTGGTATGAAGGGCACCCCACGGCATATTTTTCAAAAAGTTGTAAAATCGATTAAAAGCAACATTACAATTACGAAGAACAATCAAATAATGGTTTTTGAACATTTGAATTTTGCAAAAAGGTGTTCCTTTTTTCCAAGCCAGCTAGACTGATTCTCCCTTTCTAGCTAGCTTGGAACAGAAAAGGAACACCTTTTGTGAAAATTGAAATGTTTAATATAAGCAAATTACGTATCATATCTTGCAAATTACCGTTTATTAGGCAATTGCAAGCAATGTAAATCATTTTTGAAATAATAATTCTCATAAATTTATGTGAAAATTAAGAAATAATCAAAAAAGGTGTTCCTCAAACCGGTCAAATCTCCAAGCTAGAATGAATTTTCTCAAAATCTCCTAGCCAGCTGGAAATTGGTGGGGAACACCTTTTTCGGGGAACAGCTCGTGAGGTGCTCTTCTTGGTATGAAGGTAAAACAATAATATATCAAACTTCTACTCACGATGAAAACACAAAAGTGTGAACAGACCCTCATTATCGTTCATGCATTGAAATATAAACTTGTGATGAAGGGTAAACGATAATATATCCAACTTCTATTCACGATGAAACCACAAAAATGTACTGTTGTTAAATGCAGTTTGTGAAGAGTTCGACATCCAAGTATTTGACGGAAGTGGTGATAGTGATGAGTCATCAAGTGTGACAGATTGCACTGATCGCCCAACCAGAATAGATTCTTATATTTCAATATACTTCGAAACAATATCTTAAATGCAATTTAGTGTGGAATGGAGGCGAAGTCCAGTCGGGCGCATTACTAACTTCTCGTGGCAAACGTTAAACGCTACACGTTAAACGCACAAACGCTAAACGCTAAACCCTTAAACGCTAAACGCTAAGTTTTAAACGCTAAGCGCTAAACCATATCCACCCACAGGTATGAAGGGTATATAAAGGACATCATTATGAGTGCTTATCTTAATCTCTTATATGCCCTTTCATCAAACGCTAAACGCTAAATGTTAAACGTTAATCTGATCTTGCAAGCACTTAAACGTTAAACGCTAAATGCTAAACGTTAGAGCAATCTAGAAGTTAGGATTGCGCCACTGTACCAAACCAACTTGTTTACATAACCTAACCATATTTGCAAAACCAAAAAAAAAAAATTAAATGTTTCTTTTTTTTTCGTTTTATTGCAGTTTGTCAAGATTTCGACATCCAGGAATTCGACGGAAGTGGCGATGAGTCATCAAGTGAGGAAAATGGCGCCAGTGGCGTGACCGGAAGTCTCTTTATTATCGCTCACTTATTTGCAGCTCAACGGCTTTTGCGACTGTTTATGAATTAAAACTGTTTTGAAAAAAAATGTGTTTAGGAAATATGGTACATAACATTGGGGTGAGGGGAGAAGGGTGTTCGACACGCTTGGCATTTCATAAGTTTAAATTGGATTGTTTTGATATCTAACATAAAGTATTATATTTGTGAATAAAATAACAATATAAGGGAATGAATGAAATATACATATTGTTTTTTAGTTTTTGTATATGTTATAAATATTGATCTCAGACGTCTAAACTAAGTAGAAATACGCCTTTCAGGAAGAAAAGTAATTTCATAATACACATGTATCCATTTGTGATTAATATTTGGTTATGCTTTATGTGATATGAATGTTATTAGTGCTTAGCTACAATGCACCATCTATTGTTTGATAGGATGGTTTAGTGATGTATTTGCGGTCCGTTGTTGAGCAAGATATGACTATTTTACAGAATGTGGTTATCATAGGTAGCTTATACACTTAAATGAAGCCAGCTTAATATTTTGTAGTGTTCACATAGACATTACTTTTTATGGCATACATCTTTAAAGTCAACGTATTGACCTGAGAACGTCTTTGAACCTTATTATTTCCTTTATTTTCTTTGCAATTTTTCCAATTTTTCTGCAGCATATACAACTTCTAAAACGCGGGCTTTTTGCCAATTTTCGTACTAATCATTAAATGTTAAAAATATGAAAAAAAGATTTTTCCCGATTTTCTCTTGATTTTGATGCATAGATTACCCTGTTCTCCTTTTTTCCTTTGATTAAGTTTGGCTTTAGACCCTATGTTTGACACTTTTCCCGAAAGAATTTGACTATTTCTGTCAGGTTTTCTCAAAATTAATTGGCTTAAGAGGAATGTCGACTTGGTTCCAGGGTCGTCTTTGTGCACCCCAGAATAAAATTCTCAAAGTGTGCAGCAAACGAGCTATATTCTAACATGAAAAACCGAACTTTAATACGACTTGAGAGTGTATCTATGAAAGTCGTATATTAATGGACGGTTGCACTCCGCGGTGTTACCCTCTTGGCACACTTGACAATGATCAGTGGCGAAAATACCAGACTATGGCTATAAGAAGCAACATAAACCAGTGCTCAAGCATAGCTAAAGTTTTGCTTAGGACTAACACTGCGGAGTGCAACAAAAGGACGAGGTACATGTGTATGTTTCAAGTGTATATTCTTCACAATCTTGTCTTATATCAAAGGAACAATATATGGTGATGTGTTGATGAGTTCGATATAACGCGTATCATTTTATGTATGTAAATGCATATCTACACATCTTTAACGCTAAGTAGTGTCTTTTGTATCGAAATCTAAAAGAACATTTACATAACCAAATCAGTATTTCAATGAAAGTATGACATTGTGAGCAAATTTATGTAACAGGGCATGTTTTTATACTTTATTATTAAGCTACTTTTATGCTTTTGTTTGCTCAGATAACGAAAAAAAATACCGGTGTCATATCATATAAAAAAATTATACTGTGGTTAAATTTGACTTGTAGAATGATTGACTCAAAAAAATAAATACATTCTGTATTTGTAGTTTTTATGTTTATTAAAGATAAGTTTATATTTGTAAACAAAGCAAAATTAACATGGTACATTGTAAACATCCATAAAATATTCGATGATTTGTCCATTTCTTTTAATTCAACGATAAAATAAACCCTAAATAAAATCAACCAGCTTTTCATGATTGAGTTCAAGAATAACTATGTTTAACAGTCTGAACTACTGATTGAGTTCAATAATATTTAGGTTAAAGAAGTCTTATTTTCGGACTTTCTCTTGACGTTAACTAATTGTGAAAATCATGAACTACATTAATTAAGTATCCAAACACAATACACAAATATAATAGAAGTATCCATGCACTCAAATTCGGTACATGAAATCAAAATCAATCAAAATAAATAATCAATTGTCTGTATACAAAAAGACTGAAATTGAGCGACAGCTTAATATATAAAACTTGAAGTATCTATTTTATTATATAACCGTTGTAAAATGAATGAAATATTGATCAAACATACCTTGTCATAAAAAAAAAAACAAAAAAACAAAATAAAAACAAATAAGTTGTCCAAGAAAAGGTCGGTTCTTTTTGAAACGTTCCAAAACGACTTTGAGACACAACCATACTGATAGGAAAACGTATGTTTTCAATATTTGCATCAACTATCCATGAAAAAGTGACACGAACACACTCATCATATTTGTATAGAATCTATGGAGCTGTAGATCTTGAAAGAGTTGTTATTATATATTTCAATTGAAGAAATCAAACCCTTTTTATTGAAGCATTGTTGATATCTCCGTTCTCATACTCAATATACTTAAAAGAACATGGTCACAAATATAAGTTTTATATAACATCACTTGCCCCTACAATATGAAATAAAAAGCAACAGTAAAGCAGTGGTTATACTAAAATGTAACCAAGTACATCTTTATACAACTACTCATCAAACACAAAACTATATAATAAATAAAAATTAGAAACAAAAATAAAATAGTTTTATAGATAATTTTCCATATACACTTGTAACATGATTGTATACGTCCTCAAAATACACGCCTACTAAATGAGGTCCTAAAAGTATGAATGAATTCGTAGGCTTCATATGAATATGTCGTTTATGACTACTTATTGATGGACAACGTTGAATATTGGGCAAGTGAATAACAACATATGTAAGGTATCATTATGTGCACTCCTGAACAACATGATATAATATGCTCTAATATATGCAATTACCATTGCTCAAACAGGTAAATTTATTACATAACTGGGATAGGCAAACAATAAATGGAAATGTGAGTGATAGATTTAGTAATTGGTTACTCGGCCCAAAAAAGTATAGTTGGTAGATTGGTTTTAGTTGTAAATAAAATTATTCCACATCTAATGATGCATGCATAAATTGAACAAATCATAAAATAAAAACATGGTGGTGTCCTTAACAAAATGAGATCTTGTTTGAGCTACGATGATACATGCAAATCAAAATCATAGCAAAGACTCAAGGTTCTTGAGATGTATGAAACAATAAACGCTCTAATTGAACTTGTTTCTGAAACAGTTAATGTCATCACTAAATCATAGAAGGTTACGTGTTTCTTTTGAGTGTAACCATTATTGTTTGATTGTAGTAAATATCGATTTGACATTTTAAATTATCAATTACAACCATAAAATAACCATAAAAACTATAATATATATTAATGTCAATAAACATAGAAAGCCTATCAGATGTTGAAACCTTGTCTGTGCATATAATTCATAAAAACAAAAGCGTGATTTCTGGGTTAATATATACTTTTATCTTCAGGTGCTGATTGGAATTGTTTGTAATTAAGACATTATTTCAACGTTTTATGCATATAGAGCAAATTCATGCTACATGGATCTGTTAAATATAGTTTTTCAACACTTAGTTTGATATTGTATCCTGTTTGTTACAGTAACGCAATGACATATTTAGGTTATATGCATTTTGGTGCGCTAAAAATGTTTAAAAGGGGCGTTAGCACTGATAACATATATTAATTTGTTACATTGTCAAGGCGCGTTACTTACAGAAATGATAGCGAAAGGATTAGACGCAAATATAAAGTACCTTGTATCCAGACTATTTAACGATTGCATTCTACCAGTCGCAATGTAATGAAATGTAACGAAATGTTCGAAAGATAAACATAATACTCATAATTTGTGTTATAATAACTTATGTCATGTATTAGTGTATAAACTTTCAATATCAATGAGTATAATTGTTCATTTCCCTCTCAGATTAAAAAGTAATAATAAGAAAATATTAGTCACTTTGACACTGATACACATTTTTATTTTGCAGATAGAGTCTGTAATTTCATCGAATAAAGGGGATACACTATTCAAATTCCGCATTGTTTGGTGCATATTGCGCTCAGGGATCAAATTGGATGCACTCAGCCGTCGGCTTCGGTTCATCAAATTTGCAATAAACACTTTACTATATTCAATCTATATAATGTATTCTCCTAACACATTTTCGTAATTATTTGGTATTGTATTTAAAGCATACACCAACGACGTCTTTCCGATAGACCAATTTTATTTAGGGAGATGACGTAAACTGTCCTGTCACATCGTTTTTGTGAATAAGTAGTAAACATGTACATTAAACAAAATTGACCTTTTGTTTTGACATGTTTTTCTAAAAACATGCTATATATTAGATAGGTTCACAACGTTTGTACCACCATTGCTGATACACAAACTATAGCTGATTAAACAACAGTATAAATCTAAAAGTTACTTGCTGCTTTACTTTTACAAGATTGAATCCTGTGTCTATAATGAAAGTCTTGCTTGTAGCTATTTTAGTTGTTTCAATTGGTAAGTATATATCCATATGATTACATTTTATATTATATCATTATATTATTCTAAATTTATTAAGCTAGTTCGAATCAATTTTACAACCTAATGTTAAACTGAATTTCTAATTTCAATAAACATATGTCATTATAGAGATATTGCGCCTAATTAAGTTTAAGATCGTGATTGTTATGCTTATATTCATGTTTTCTTCTTAAAAGGTTACGTTAGCGCTGATTGTAACATTTGGCAAATCACTGAGTTATTAGATAAAGACAATCCGAACTTTCAACCTGATGGATTTTATAGTGTGAGTACTGTTTTATTGCTAACTGGAAAATTCAAATCGGTTTATTTACGAATTAGCTGGTATGGTTTGATTGATTAATCTCGAAATATTAGTGAAGTAGGTTGACGACGACGCTTAACGTAGTAGTGGTTTTGATGAAGGTGATCATTGCATGTTGCAAATATCATGGATCTTCAACTAGGCAGATCTTGGAGGGGATGAATAATAGAAAATCTCAAAATTGTATAAATCAACATCGAACACTAATATTTCGATAAAATCCTTGTTTTAACACGATAAAATGATTAAATAAAAGTTTATTGATTTTTGATCTTTTTATTAAACATTTTTTTCTGGAAAGAACAAGTGTTTTTGCTCTTTTTATTAAACATTTTTCTTTTGGGAAGAGCAAATGATTAATAAAAAGAGCAAAAATCAATAAACTTTTATTTCAACATTTGATCGTGTTAAAACTAGGATTTTATCGAAATATTAGTGTTCGATCTTGATTGATACATTGAGATTTCGAACAGGCAATGATGTTCATGACAATGACAGTTAGATATATTAATCGAATCATGCTTTAAGACGACGATATTGAATAAAAAGAATCGTTAAATATCGTTTTTATAATTGATTAACAAACAGTTATTACCAATTAAATAACATTAATGAAAAGAAGCGCAATATTATAGAATTGTATTTTAAAGCAGCATTCCAATATATGCATAAACATCTTTGAATCTCTGTATACATAAAGCTGTATGAGAAATGGAATGTACACTATGACGCAGCTTTAACTCTAAATAGTTATTCAGCGTGATTTCATTATAATGATAAATATATAACAATTTTTAATATGATTCAACTTAAAACTATATATACAGCTACAAGGAGGTGATGGTCAGGCTAACGATGCAATTACAAACACGGCTATAGAGATGTCTTCTGGTTGCTTCTGGATAACTCGTGAGTGTTTTATAATTATTAATGTTATTGATTAATGACATGATATTAAATCAAAATGTCATAAATTACCATTAATCATGAGCATATTAAAGTATACTACCCAAATTTCATAATGTTTTATGGCTAATTTTCTTACAATTTAATCTGTTTGAGTACTGATACAATTATGTTTAATGATTCATAATTTTATTGAGCATAAAAATCATAGTCTTTCTTTTTGTAGCCGACGACCCCGCTGAACTAATGAGAATGTGCGCCAAATTTAAGTTTGTTGGAAGTGTGAGATTTTGGTGGAGACCTCGATTTCAAATATGGCAGTCTGAACTAGTTAGAACAGTTGTCATTTGAAGAGCAATATGAGCTGTTGTATTAAATTACCCTGCTCGCCAAAACATACTGTAAATGCTCATTAATGGTAAAATCGAATTGACAATTCTGCCCTAGACACGATATTTCAAAGAGACCTACCGATGCAATTGCCTATACCAAGGTACTGAATGCAATAGCCGTTTCAGATATTAAGAACAATTTCCACTGGACAGCTACGTGCAACAATATGTTGTATTGATTTCATATGCACATCAAAATTTTAAAACGGTCAATTTTGCACTTTATATGATGTTGCAGGGAACCTCACATTGAAACAAAATGCGTTCACAAAGAACTCATTTGAGGAAATAATTATAATTTGATTATTTCAAATTGTTAACTCAGAAATCAATGTTACCGCAGTATACGAATCGAAAGATTCCGAAAAGTTAGATACCTTTTCATACTAATACTTGCTGAAATCAATGTAGGTTCTCTAGCTGCAACTACACGTTACATTGCAAAGAATTTACTTCTTGTCTTAATATGCGCATGTTGAGAATGTGAGCCTCATTTCAATTTACATAGTAGACTTTGTCGTTAGCCGTGAATATAACTAAAACAGAAATTCCCTTTTTGTTTTCACAATCGTGATAAAAACTGTGTTATTCGATTCCCATACTGTAGAAGTGCTAATTTGTATATTTGATCATATATCTTATAACATGCTCTTTATTAAGGTTGCTGTTACGGGTAGCACAAATAATTGGCAAAAGTTATGCGTGGAACCAGAAGTGCAATATGTCGAACTGATGGCAATATGTCCATTGTTCAGCACTGCTACCGAAGATGCGATCAAAATGAAGAAACTCGATGTTTTAATGTGTGACGATTTTGATATTCTATTTCCTGGAAAATAAACATAAACGTGAGGATTCTTCTCCTATATTCATTAAGGATTTACGATTTATATTTAAAAATCAAATCGAAAATAACGAGCTGAGTTTATACTTAAGCAGGATAATAGTAATGTCATGATCAAAAGTTTCAGATTTCAAATAACAAATTTCAAGCTCGATTTTAATGTCAGATATATCTCCGTAGCAATAATAATGTGTTAACAATATATGCTTTACTTATGTCAGGTTTACTTATGGTTTACTTTTTTCAGAAGCCACATTAGCAATGACGGAGGGAGGACTCATTATAAACCCATACAACAGCTATATCAATGAAAGCTATAAAAATGTTACTTTGATTTACAAATTATGCAATAAACAATAAAACAAATGTCACAAATTAGATTTAATGGTATACTGTGCTTACAGAATATTAAAGCTAATATTCTTTATGTGCTTTAAAATATCTTATAAAAACCGCATTGTTAAAAATATCGTTTATGTTTAGTGTAGGTACACCTTATGTTATATCAAGTCTCATCATAAGGATACATTATTCCGTAGCATATTTTTATCAAAATGAAAGTGTGTTTTGATAAAATAAATAATTAAAACATTACATGTGAAATGGAATTCAGATGACACAGAAAATAAATGAATCAAGATGTTGGCCTCGGAAAATTCGGAAACGAGACATGAAATTGAATGATACATAGTGGTAAATGTAATATTTAATACTAAAAGAGTTTCAATGAAATTTAGCAGTAATTAAACATATTGATATCAACTTGTTCGAAAACGACCCGATAGTTTCATAAATAAATCACACATGCCATATGCATACACCGATTCCCGCAAAATAAAGTTAAAGGACCTGAGTAATGATAACATACAGGTCATAACCAAAATCCACAATCCACCTGTAGATCTTCAATTTAGAATATATAGTGAATATACCAATATCTCATCATCTCCGTGATCTTGAGTTGGGGCGTATATCTGAATGATAGATATATTGAAGGGTTTTCCTTCCAGTTTGATCAAAATACTTCGGTCTGAAATCGGCC
>LQRL01130568.1:12311-30846 GCA_001703475.1 Hydroides elegans | reverse complement strand
CTCATTTATTGCCACAAAGGCAACATTGCATCGTGTTAAATAATCCGCTTAAAAATAAATGCTTTTATAAGAACGAATACATAGTTAGAATTTTTATTTTCACATGGACCGCTATGTATGGGATAAATTGCAATTTACTTAGCCAATCGATGATGTCCTTTACGCAAAGATAATTTCAAGAACTATAGATATAATGCAAGTTATATAGGCCCATAAAATATATATGTAGACCTATTAAATTATCTTAAATTATAATAAATCACATAATGATACATACAATGAAAAAATACAACATCAAAAAACAATATTTATCATTTTTAGCATATTATTAATTACTTATGACATAACTATGACCCATTTCAGACAAATAATGATTATTATGTTGGTATTTTGAATAAGTTCAGTACTTAGGACGGTGAATTATGAAAACGCAATGCAATCACACTAGAATAAAATTATTGTTTTTGTTACAACCATACTATATTTTATATAGAAATAACGAAGAATGAATGCTGAATCATAGGATATAAAAATATTTCATATATGTTATAGTTAAGTATAATAAAACGAAATTAAAAAATCACTAAAATCATTATTTTTCCATCAGAATAAATGCAATTTTGCTACAATTTTTATCCTTGATTTTCATATGTTAATCGAAATGGAGGGGGTTAATGAAATACAAAGCCGGTTTAAGACGATGTTGAAAATATATTTACAAAAAGAATTTTTTAAATTCACATGGGGCAACCCATTTCAATCATCAGGTAAAGTTGATCAAAATAAGGTAAAAATCACGATTTTGCAGCATAACTCTGCATATTACAAGCTTATGTAAATAAAAAAAGAGGTTGCGCGTTGTGGTCCTCGGCAAGGGATTAACTATCTCGAAAAAAAAACTAAAGGGGTCTGGCGTAAACAGCCGTGGGCGCCAGCGAAAAAAAAAGAAGGACATTTTGGCATGAAAATACCATAAAAGATTTATCGCTAGGTAAAAAGTTAGTCGTGGAGTGCGCGACTAACTTTGAAAAGTTAGTCGCGGCCCAAAAGTTAGTCGCATTTGCGACCGTGCGACCGCTAATGTCAAACGCTGACTAATCCCAAACATTGAAAAACAAATAGCTCTTGATTGGTCAATCTTGAAGGTGAATGGTATCTTGTGACTTGTATTCAGTTGAATGATTCCTAACCAAGTGTGGAACTCTTTTTGAGCCACACCAATAACTAACCGCTCCCCAACGTTACTCTCAGCACCCAGAATAGATCCGATATTTTGCTATATCCGACGATATACAAGTTAATCATTTTCCTCCAGGATCACACATATACTTCTTTAAATGTGATATTATTTATCAATCTTTTAGGTTTGCTGTAACCAATATGGCATAATGATCTAAGTATGGGCAAGTCAAAGAAAACAAAATCTGTACCAGTATCACCTACCGAAGAAGGGAGAAAAATGCGCGAAGCAGTATTAAAAGGTGAAACTTCACTGCATAGTTATGATGACTCATAATGTACAACCTTAATACAACTATGCAAGATAGATAATTCAATCGAATAAATAACTTATGTTTTAATGTGTGCGAATAAACAATTTGATTTTGAGAATTCGGCCTGATAGGGTTTGACATAAGAATAGAACATTGTCGATAGAAATACATGTAAGTATATGTGTTATTCAACTCAGACGATATGTGTATACTGCAGCAATAGTATTTACTTCGAAATTAGACGTGATATTAATATTCCAATTACAGTTTTCCGCGCAAGACTTGATTCTCCAAGCAAAGGTGGTGCTCTTCTTCTAGGTCCTGCACTATCACATCATGGATCTGGTGAGTTAAAACATATAGGATTGCTGTCATGCTTTGGTGTCAATTGCTATTTTATTTTTAATAAGTTGTTGTATAGTAAGATTAAGCAAAGTAAAAAAGCACTTTAATTTTGATACAATTTAAAATAGAAGTAGTCTTTATGTATTTAACTTATATTTCATTTAATAATGTGAATTTTCGTTGCATTCGTTAAGTTTTAATAAAAACCGAAATACTTATGAAGCAAACCAGAAATTTAATGGGTCAGACAATCCATAAACTGCATTTTCTTTCAAAGGCCCATTCAGTTAAAGTCTTTATGCATAAACCCATTAAGATAAAATACGCACAGTGCCCGTTTTCAAACATTTGCGCATAAAATTTGATTTATAATGATATAATCGGAATTATATTCTAGAAGCAACGTCATCTCAGAGAAGCAACCTAACATGCGATGCAGCGTCAGGAAAGTCCAAGAACTCACTTGAGCTGGCAGTTACAGTCTCCTCGTCTGATTCGGGCCAAAACATGAGCGACACGAATGACAAACGAGCCCAAGTTGCGCCGAAAATTCGCCGACGCAAGACGAGGCAGGAGAGGAACACTGGGAGAAAGAAGGTTTGTTATTTAGAAAGCTATAATTTGTCATTAGTGATTCTGGAATTCCAGAATAAAAACTTACGGCCTGGATCGCTTATAATTGGTGTTTTTGAGGCCAGGGCCCTCTGGACGAAAAATTATATATGCAGGGCTTAAAGTCTTACGTCCTGGGGACGGAGTTCTGTCCTGGCGAAGTTCAATCAGGGTCATTTTTGAGATCATTTTCAACAGATGTGTAATTTTCCGTCCTGGCCACATTTCTCCACTTGAACACTTTAACCCCTGTATATGTATTCTCCCTCCATAATATTTTGTTTTAAGGAGGAATATAATTTTTGTAAAATCCCATAGCTTAATAATTATATATAAAAAAACATTCGAATTAAATACATTTAAATGCATATAATCTTTGTAGACAAAGAGCAGCGCTTCATCTACAAAGGAACGGAACGACTTCATTAAACAACTCAGAAAAGCAGAAGATATGACTGTGAGTCCCAAACTTGTGCTTTTTCGTAGAAGCAAAGTGATAAAAGGGAGACTTAAGACAGCCGTTTTAAGTGGTGATTCATTGTATAAACCAACTTTTTCTACTTCTTCATATGAGCGTTGTATAAAATATAGTCTTTAAAATCTTAATGTTATTGTTAATTTGGAATAATCGTGTAAATTATTCATTCACAGACCCACGGGCGGGTTAGCATGACCAGAGAACCAATCATGTTCAAGCTTGGAAACAATCGACTCACAGTAAGTTGCACCTCTATACATATTTTATGAGTGGTATATGTATCGTGAGTTAATAGTCTCAATTAATAGTCTCAAGATCAATGTTTATAAATCGTAGCTACATGACTTTATAATTTTGCAAGGCATTTTCAGTTATCATTTTATACATTGATGTGCATAATGAGAAACCTTTTCGAATCTTCTCTGTGCGTACTCTAGAAAAAGCTCGGAGTATTCAATAGAGGTCTAAAGTCAAGTACTATAACCAGAGGTATAAGAATAGATAGTTAAGTAGAATTCGGAAAATTAACTCAAGTTAATCTTTCGACAACTTTTGTATTATCTTGGGTTTTGCAAATACCTGCATATATACAATTCGATGTTGTAGTTTAATGAGTATGTTTATTAGAACATCCTTTATAGTTAAGTTGCTTGTTCTTTAATTATAAGTCTTTGTCTTCTCTAGTACTAGAGCAGCAATTTGAATATCATATTAATGATGTTACGTATACCATAAGCTATATTATATTGGAAATGAAACTTTAAATACTTTTCAGCCGTAAGATACTGAATATATACAAAAAAAAAAGAAAAAAGAAGAAAAAAAAAAGAATTGGTATAAAACAGTTTCAATATGATTGATGTCTTCTCTAAGATATATTCTCATGTCAAATAAGCTGTATATGGCATAGATCATCAGTTATCATGGCACAAAGCTAATCTCCACCTTAAATACTGTAGTTAAAACTTCTATCAATAAATCATTGACATTTCTCCAGAAGCCGACTCGAGCAGTGCATTATCACACGGTGAGGAGAGTGGGAGTTTATTGAAGCGACTCGCTACGTATCGCAAGTCACCCGAACAAACGCCCCTACATGATACAACTAATACGACGACAAACAGGTAAGGTTTTCTAAACCTATCATACATCTATATTATAATTTAGGGAAAACCTTAATCCGTCAATAAGCAATGCATGCATGTACTTAAAACTGTAACTCCAAAAAGTGAGCCATAATCTACCTTCATCGCACGAATATGAATGCCCAAAACCAATAACCATGAAAAACACGATTCTTCTTTTTTTACAAGGACCCGCCTAGGTCTGCAAACGCGTTCCTCCAAAGCGGCCAATCAAAGAGCAGTATGTGCGCCTTCGCCAATGGATGTTGAAAACGCTACACCCGCCACGCATCATGATCGCTTTCCTGAGGTGCGTCAATTTAATGATTAATATAAACAAAGTAATATTATTAAAGTCGAAATTAAATATTATTAAATATTATTAAAATTTGTCTTTTCTTAGACTGCATATCGTGGCTAGTATCAAAATTCTTAACAAGGCTTTATTTTGATTCATGAATATGATTTTGGTGGTGCTTTCTTTGTTATTTATATCTTAGTATATATATAATTAGTATTTTGGTTAAGTCTTATCATAAACACAATTTTCATTGCTTGAAACTGTCACAGCGGCACATAAGTAAACAACTAAAAGCACAATGTAATTTTGGGGTAAATGTATAATAAAATATCGGCTTAGTAAAAGTTCTTTTATATTTCAAGAGTCCAGACATGGCGGAAATCGCAAAGCTCCTGATATCTAGTTGCAATGTGAGCAAGCATTTCCCTGGCCGAGGTATGACTCTAAATTGACTCTAAATTAATTTAACAATGTCAACAAGTCATGTTAAAAAAGTTAAAAAAAATGAGCCCGATTTTAGACGAAACAAGCCATCGTAGAGGGCAAAGCTCCCAACCTCCCACCCTCCCGTATCATTTTCTGTTGTATCTTTTTTCATTCCCTGTTTAATTTCCTCTGTTACTATCTCTCTATTTTGTTTCTCTCATTTTTCATTTATTCCTTAAATACATAACTATTCGGTTGGCATATAAACATCAAGTCGAATTTAAGTGATTCTGATATTCTAAATATGTCAATAGAACACTCAAACATTTTCATTTAACTAAAAAATGTAATAAGCAGAGTAATTAGAATATTCACTCGCGTATATTAATGGATTCATGTTTATAACAAACTGCCGGAAATTAGCATAACATATATATTTTACTTGGTGGAAAAGTATTATCATGCACTAAATCCACTTGTGACGCAATAATTCAATTGTTATGCAGCTTGAACAATTGATTAATTGCGTCACAAGCATACTATTCCTAGATATTGTTGCGAAGCATAATTGTTACACCTCAATTGTTTGCGTCATATTTCCCCAAAAAAGTTGCAAATTTTGAACTTTAAAGTAGATTTCCTAACTTATCATTTATTGAATAAAAAAATAAAAAGGTCGGGCATCTACCTTATAACTTTTCACACATTCCTTCCCACTGATGTTTATAGCTACATGCTACCGTTTTAGTGCTAGGCCTTGACGAAACTTTTTTTGGTCACTTTTTGGGTCTAAAAAATCAACCCGTTTTAATAGCCCCCTCCGGGCTAAAAAGACAAACGAGGCTTAGAAAATGTTAATTCCACAAATCGAGCCCGCCGTCTAGCAAATTTATCTAAGATAACTTTACTTGAGAACATTTTTCAACCCGTAATTTTGTGTTTCAGAACTTCGTCAGAATACGAAAAAGGAATTGTGCCGACTTCTTGAAAGGTAAATCTTTGTCGATTAAATTTGTTTTCATTATGGTTTGATTTATATAACAAACTGCTAAATCTAACAATGGGTTGTATAATTCATAAAATAAAAACCAGTGGTTTTCAAAGTGGTTTAAGAATGTTCATTCTTCCATTTCATTCATTTACACATTTTCAATCATAAAACTGAATAATTTGTTTTAATTTTTTTTCCCAATTTCACATTATTTAAAAAATGAATTATACCAACACGTTCATTTTCCATCTTAATTCACCCTTCCTTCTTTTCAGCAATTTCAAATCCTTCGAACACGTGTTGACACCACATGATGCACACTCATCAATGACGTCACACCAGTCATCGTCACACGTGACCTCATCTGCTCACGTGACTCCAGCAAGTCATGTGACCCCGTTGACACGCCGCGTGACCCCGGCGTCAAGCTCGTATCCTGTACCAAGTAAGTGTGATTTTATTGTAAAGCAAGAAATCACCATTGAAAGTATTCATAGGCCTTTCGCTACAGTTATTTATTTGAAACACAAATTTCGCGCGAAAAAAAGACTAGATACAACTGAGAAGGATTAAGAACGGAAATACGTGTGACGATCGGATTGATATACATGTAATACTAATAGTGACTTTATGAATGCAATTTATTGTTAATGAAAGTATGCTTGCTTTGATGTCAATATTTGTTCTCTTGTTTCAACTTAACCATGGTTTATTTCTATCATCTTACAGAAAATCTGGCTCATCTCCCTCCACCCAACAAGTTGTCACATCCGGACAGTGCGACGTTGCGCATCCCGGCCATGTCCCTCAGTGGAGGGGTGCGCTCTAAGACTGTCTTCAGAAGGGACTTGACAAATGAAATCGCCAATGAGACGAATGGTGTGTATAAAAGTGCTGGTGTTTAAAAATGAAATAAATGAAAAAGCATAGCTATAGTCATTCGAAAAATAAGTCTTATTACATTTATATATTCCAAAATGACAAACTCTTCGTTCCTATTACGTTAAATTGCATAGAAATGTTTTTATCATTAAATAAAACAGATTATATCTTTTTAGCTGGATTAACTTTTTGGTTAATATACCTGTCATATACATGACCATATATGATGTATGGTGTCATAAACTCAATATAAGTTAAGGGGTCAAGAAATACTCACTTTCCGAAACAACCCAAACTCACTCTAGACCATAGCCCTGTTTTCTCTGTCCATAAACCCGTGTTCGAATTAACAGGGTTACTGGTACTACTGTATATGTTATTAGTTGATGTCCACTTCCTCTGTTTATAGATACTCATTCCATGGACACTAGTGATACACAGGCGCCTGTTACCAATAAGCTGCTACCCGTAGACATCGATGATGAGAGAGACGCGTCTTTTGGCGACGCCGATACGTGTGTTATGAGTCCTAAGGTAGGTGCTATAGGCCTGAACAGTAGATCAAGCTTTGATGCAAAAAAACAATCACTGATTGTTCCTATATTGCGTTAGCATAATATAACTCAAAGTTAACATGTACATGTAAAGCAAACATGGTGGTGCACATCCCCGAACTCGTCTGTCTCCACCAACAATACATTGGCCCTAAACGTTCACCTCTTAGTCTTAGATATTGTACATTGGCGACTTAGGTATTGTTTTAAAGCCAGCACCTTCAAATGAAATTAAATTGTCCCTGTATGGACCTTAGGTCTAATATACTTTATAGAACTATTTTTGATTGTTACCCTTTTACCGACCTATTTTAACATTGATACCATTAGATTTTATGGATATTGTTAAGGATAGCAGATAATTTCCGTTTTATTTGGGTTTTATTTTCTTACGGTTTAGTCCCTATTTGCTATCAACTTGACACGTGTGTTATGAGTCCAAAGGTAAGTGGTGTACAGTAAACTTCCATCAATATACTTACCCTTGATTAACTCCTATTATGGTTTCAACAAAATAGACTTTGAAATCGAAAAAAAAAATGAAACCAAACAATGTAGAGTTTAGTCCCAATTTGATCAGTTTAAGTTGAAGTTCAACTTTGTTTATTATTTGCCCGAGCGCGAGGGTCAGATTATAATTAAGATTTAAATAGCGATCTTTGTAAAGCATTTCATAAGGAATATATACGATCTGCTAACATTTTCAGTCCCTTTTCGCCATCAACGAGAAACGCGCTGCGGCGAAAGAGCGACAAGAATCGAAACAACGTCTGTCTGCTGCGCAAACTCTCTCAAGCAACCATCAGCCGTGTTTTCCCTCGCATCACCCTCAACATCATACTCACCATCAAAGGAATAATACGCACCCGCCCTATATTATTCCAGGTAATGAAAATAAATTACTTTTATGAAAGAGATAAAGTGTAGTAAACGAGGGTTATCTAGGTTTTTACATGGCGAACACACATAAACTTAACTATGGTTATATAAATTCATACTTTTTAAACGCTGATATAAATATTGCAGTTTCAGGTGCCGCGAATCATGGTAATGTTTACATGCAACACAATGCAGTTCCACCGACAAAAAACACAAACGAAGCCTTACTCAGGGCGCAACAGGAACAACAGATCCGTAAGTGGTTAATCTCTGGAGCATTTAAATATTTAGTGCCTATGTTGATAAGGAGGTCTCCTAATTAGTAATTTTACTTCTTGACATTCACAAATAAATCGATTTGCTTTGGTGCAAAGTTGAGAGACATTCCTTCTTTACACGTATGCACCATTTTAAATTAATCATCTAATAACCATTTTGAAACCATCAAAAAGCTGGTATTCTAAGTACATAAATTTCGATTTTTCGACGCATCCCATAAAAAAAAAACGTTTTTGCCAACAGTTCAAAGTTTGAGATACTTCTATTTCAGAGTACGGATTAGGACTACCGGCGCGTCTCTCCGGCCGACAATACGTCCTAGGCTCCGACGGTCGCCTCCATCTCCCAGTGTCAAACGACTATGCCAGGCAGCAGGTTCTTGTTACGCCTGGCTTACATGTGCCTGGAGGAAATATTGGGGGTTTAGCACCTATGGGTACTTCGACTGATGTCTTCATGCACCAGTATGGGAATGTGAAAGGGAATCAACCGGCTGCAGCGGCACAGTCAAAGGTATGGTATATTATGAAAAATGGTCTTCTTAAATGTATGAAGGAAAACAAATATTTCGTTGAAAGAAAGGAAGCAAATAAAGTCTAAAGTAAAATGGAATTAAGAAAATAGTAAAAAAAGATGTTATGAAGAGTGCAAGAAAATTGAAGTGATGAAACAGCCAGCATGAAGGAAAATAAATATTTTAAATATAAAATGGAAAGAAACAGGGAAGTGAAGATATTTATGGTGACAAAAAAAAGCAATCAGAATATTTGATAGGTGCCAAAAATGAGAAAAATATATATATATTGCAAAAAATATGTAATGATGATAATTAATAAATTTCATTCAATTTGATTGCATTTGTATTTGATTTGCATTTCTTAAGGTTGCCGTGGAGTATTTGCAGCAGAGGCCATCTTACATTCCTGCTTCCATCGGTCACCATGGGGACGGAGCTCGAAGCAGAACCACTCAGGTACAATGTTATAAACGATTAACATATTCGAGATAAATATACCGGGGCTGATAAGTCGGCATAGTTAAGATTCTTGAGAGAACTCGTATATGCTAGATCCAGCCAAAATGTTGACTTCAAATATTCAACAGTTCATTCTTGTCCTTTTTTTAGGAAATAAACACCAACATGGACATTCTCGACTATCTCGACTTCGGCCTCAGAAACGAACCAATGGGAGACGCCGCCGCCCGTCCCTCGTCACGTGCTATGTCGTCATCGGAAACCGATCAATACAAACGTCATCAATTAATGACGTCAACATCGTCATCAACGCACCCGGAAGTGACGTCACAATTAGGTCGAGAGCGGTATAGGTTACATCAAGAAACGTTTTCGGGTTCTAAAGGGGACGGGCCGTCAAGGGATTTGGATTGGATTGATGGATCTCGTGCGCAAGGGAGGGATTCGTCGCCTGGTGGTATACAAATGAGACCGCAAAGACTGTTTTAGTGACTTTCTGGTCGAGGTATTTGATTGATTTTAAGGGAATGTGAAATTCAGAAGGTAAGTGTGACATTTCATCAATTATATTCAATATTTGAATTGTAGGTAAGAATTTATAGGAAATTTGTTGTAGATAGATATAGCGTAGTAATATATTTCAATTTTTTTAGTTATTATATTATTAGATATTGGTAATATATTGCATTTTCTTTTGGCCAATTCTGTCCTTTTGGGAAAAAGTACATATTTTTTTTAGAATATCATTTAATCACATGCGAATAAAAATATTATATTTTCATCCTGTCTTCGTTAAATTATCACAACATTTATTGTATATATTATTTGTTATTCTTTCTTAGTTTGCTATGATCATTCTAATCACAATTCAATTCATTATTATATGTTTGATAAATATAATATAAAATACTGTTATTGTTTATTTTTCACCATATTGTTAAAATAAGTCATCTCAAAATAGAATTTGTGGTAATCAATTTTAACATAAAAGGTTTTGTCATAGTTTTCACATATTTCAAGTATTGAACGATGATCATGAAATTCAAATAAATAGTTTTTGAAAGCTGCTTGTGATCTTTTAATTTTAATCTGCATTCTTAGTCTGGAGTCATATTAGACTATGGGGTTATGGATTTAAATAGTTTCCGAATTTCGCCGAGTCAGTTATTAGATTTTTTGGGGAAATCATGCTCCAACAATATTTAAATATATTTAAAAAAAAAACTTTCTTTTGCCATCAAAAAATAGTTTATTTTCATCTTTCAAGTAAACTGTGTATTAATACAATGACAAGATGTGTTTTGAAAAAGCCTCTTAAAACGTTCAACATGATTTTAATTAAAATGACATGTGTGTCTCGCTAAAGTTAAACTTAAAAAAGAAATACTATCGACAAATTTGAAATCAGTCCATGTCCTTTCATTTGCCTTGTGACTTGTGTTGACTTTAAGAAACCGTGCAAGGTCAAGTACAATATTCTTATACCGATGACTTGATGATCTCCTGTCGAAAGGTTTTTAATGCGGAACTTAACACCTCGATATTAGACATATAAACAAATATTTAGACATGTACTCAACACTTAAAGGGTCTCGTCTGAAAATAATTTTGTATATTCTATATCACGGCTCTTTTCTTTTGCGGCTAGTTAACATGGTCTTTATTTTTTGCGTGATATAGGCGAGGAGTAATCATAGAATGGCATAAAATTTATACTGGCGGTCTCGCAACTCGGCGAGACTGGCGTATAATATCTAAATTGAACTGATTGCAAAAAGCAATTGCTTAAAACATGATTCGTGTTCTATTTATGATACACGTTGTTTGGTTGACATATTTTGAAATATTTGCAGAGTTCATGTGACGTATTCACCCGCAACACGATCACGCGCGAGACTTGTAGCTCTCAAGCATATTAGTCTTGTGCCAAAATCGCTCAATGTGATGAATCACGTTTTTTCGGCCGATTAAGTCTTTGTGTTTAGAGTAAATATGAGATAAGAGGTTGTGGCCGCGACAAGGCTTAATATGTTGGTTGAATCATAATGTGAAAGTTATTCCTCGTAACGTTGTTAAAAGTAAAATTGTACTGAGCAAGGGAAGTCAATGCCTTTTATAGAATTTCGAAAAAGGATTGTTCGTGAAAATCGACGAATTGAACTGTGTTTGAAAAGCTGCTTTCCCGCAATAACAGGAGAACCCAAGAAATATAATTTTAATCACATAGTTATTTTTTTTTTCAGTCTACAGTTTCATCTTTGGGACAATAAGCTGAAATAAAAATGAGACCATGTTTCTAGAGTTTTATTTCATTTCATATTCTAACAGATCTGGTCGTTTTAAGAATACTTTTCTACGCGGGATAATAGAACGCTTAAATAAAAATGACCTATTTTGAAGATTCATAACCTTAATAATCCTCAATGAGAGAGCAAATATTCCCGTCGTGCCGTACATATTGACTCAATCGTAGATACATATATTATTTGTTTTGAATTATTAATAACATGCACTTCTGTATCGAATGGCTAGTCGTCCCTGTCTCTTGCTCACACAAAAGCATTAACCCACAGTGGTTTACCGAGCGGTTAACAATTTAATTTCTGATCTCTTTGTGCTCAAAATGAATAACTAAATAACACAGTGAGTAGAAACAAAGAACTGACTCCACTTGTTATTCGACGAGTAAAATGTGTGTTATTTCGAGCAGCTTTAGGAAGATCAATTTTAGACTCAGTATATGGGTCGGCGCCTATGTGTAATATGAATCTCCCACTTTTTCCTTTACAAAGCCAAACCCATGCGGTGCTGCTGAAAACGTAAACAAGGCCCATATGTTACATGGCATTTGCACGTGGTTAGTGCTATATAGAACATAACAGTCCTTTGCTGCTGTAATAGAAAGAAAAAAAGGAGAAAACGTCAATATTTCCGATCAGTGGTGATGCTAAATGGAGTGTTTGTGTTTTTAATTTGTGTAAATGATGAAACATGAAGGAAGTCAACATATATGTAACATGATTTTGGATATTAATAGTTTGAAATGTTTTTGAATTATATACATATATGATATAAAGTTATAATGAAACTTACATGTTCTATGTATATGCAGTTTGATAAAATCAAAGGATGCTTAAAATATAAATAATAGCATTGATTCAGCTGGTTTGGATATTCAAATTGATAAGGATAAATTGAACATTACGCTCAATGTAAGTATAT
This sequence comes from Hydroides elegans, assembly GCA_001703475.1. Classification (NCBI taxonomy): domain Eukaryota; kingdom Metazoa; phylum Annelida; class Polychaeta; order Sabellida; family Serpulidae; genus Hydroides; species Hydroides elegans. The sequence continues at coordinate 18,284 of LQRL01130568.1, read as the reverse complement.
ACATGTATTTTATTTATGTAATATTATATACCTGTTTTGTGTTGATTTCCCCTTTTAGCATCATTGCATGGTTAGTTAAGCCGATCAGTGGGACATGGCATAACTGTGAAATGTAATTAAGAATTATTTTATAAGTTAGCTCTGGGTATTGTTTTGTCGAAATAACCATTTTTCTAAGGCTTCATTTTATAACTTTATAATGATCATCAGTCTCCATGTACAACAGGGTTGAGCCAGAAACATTATGATCCCAGTAACATTTCCATGGATCGCAAGTAGCGATTTCGCAACACAAGGGTTGCTATATATTTCTGTACGATGTCACATTATATTGAAGCCAAACAATCGCAATGATGATTTTTATTAGTAATTGTTTTATATGTAGAGCTCTACAGTACCGATATGTTGAACATATCCCTTATTTCAAATATCTTGCATCTTATTACGCGATAGAAAGCATTTACCATTGTGCTCCCTTGTAGTTACCAATAGTCTAATTGTTGATGAAGGACACTGTGGAAAAAAGAATAAATAATTATAATGAATAAAAAAGTAAAGTTGTTTTGTGATATGACAGTGAACCTCAATCGGGTATTCTGTCCATGTTTTTATCCGTATCTCAGCTTGTGTATTGCTGTAACAAATGTTATAAAATGTACAAAAAAAGTAAGAAATGTCTGCAGACATAACTGTGCTAGACAAATTGAATCTGATTGGTCATCATACATGTTTTGCCAATGGTACATGAGTCTTATGATAAAAAAACAAAATATGATTACTCATCACCAAAATATGATTACTCTATGGCCTCAAGACAGAATCGGTTGAGTTGGGATGTTACATGGAGACCCATATAAGAATTTCATATAGGGAGACCGACTACATAAGGGGTTCCAGTTCCAGGGCAATATCAATCAAAGTAAAGGTATTGAATGGTTTATGACTTTATTCAGGGAATAAAAAGTCCTATGACCTATACCATATGTGCCATATACACGCTTCTATATAATAGTGATTGTCCAAAAAACCATGTACATGTAGTTGCAGAACATCATTCTCGTCTATGGTACATCATCACATAGGTTTCAAAAAAATCTGATTTCTCCCTTTGTGGGCGAATTTAGTGCAATTACGTATCATATTCAATAACTCATAGAATAAAGATTCCCGTCTGTACGTTTGTTAAAACCTCCTACCTTTTAAACGGTTTTTTTTTCTTTCCCTTGGCCTCATTTTCCACAAAAGTTAACGAATCTGTCTAAATAATGAATGTCCGGTCTGCTGCTGATAATTTTATGAGCATTTAATGTTAACGATGTCGGACGCGTTAATCTGTCTGCATGTTGTCTAGTCTATAAAATATATATCTTGATGACTCTCGGAAATACGTAAAAATCATGTCTGTGAGAGACGTTTTATGTGATATAGTTTAAGCATTGAATGAATAACCAGTAAAGGTTTCACACAAAAAACAGATTTGATAATATATTTCATAAGGTATCCATATCAAGCTCTCATTTCCATTAGCATTTTATGCGTTTTTGAATGGCCTAGACATGTCACTCACATTTTTGAATAGGCTCAACTTAAAAATCATAAAAAGAAATAATTTGATAAACCATTAATGAAATAATAAATATAATATGGCAGTAAGGGAATGCTGTGATTGTTTAGATATATGGCAAGATACCGTTTACTTTTACTTGAAAACACAACTTAAAGTTATATTTCCCATAAATTAAACCAGAGGTCATTATGATTATCTATCAATCCTATTTAATAGGTGTTCCCTTTTCGAGTCAAGTTTTAAATTTCGTTTCACTTCCTTACAAATGTGATACAAGTGACATTCCAGGATAACACAGGGTGCAGCCCCGTGGAAATAAATCACAGGCAGTTTCCACAGTTTAAGTGCAAAACATGGTGTTAATTGATAAAGCTTTTCCTTAAAAGAGAGTTCAAATCTCGGGTTGCCCTAGCTCCGTATGAAACTCTTTTTACCGGAAGCATTATCCCGTATGATGAAAAACCATTTGAGATTTTGAAAACGAATAATATAACGACGTTTATGAAAAGTGTTGGACAAACGTTTCCACGTTTTGCCGGTATGTAAGCGCAATATTCCCAGCAACGACTACTTAAATTCTAAATAGGCAAAAACTTACTTGCAATACAAATAAATGTAGATGTCTTAAAAATCGTATATAAATTCGTCATTTTCTAGCCTTTCTTGAACGTGCTTTTCTGTATATGAATTTTTTAATAGTTAAATATTTTATTATATTAGTCGAATAGTTTACATTTTACACATCAAAAGCTTTTCCCCTTTAACACTATTTTTTTTTCTGGCAACCGTTCAAAAACATTAAAAACATTATTCATTCATTAGTGAGGTTGAGTTGTGAACTGGTCCATAATTCAAATGACTTATTGCATTATGAAGTTTAAATCATTAAAAAGGGTGAATAAATGCTGGTAGTAACTAGCTGTGAAGGGCGCCGTCTTTGAAAAGGGGTGACAAAAGTTGAGGGATGAATATGAGGTCAGGATTCGAACCCCCCACATATAGCTTCCTTGCCCAAGGGCCTTAAATCGAGCGTGGTGACCGTAATGTTCCTCCGCTTGCTTTGTCTCTTAAAAAATATAGCAACTTCAATTTATTTGAATTTATATCATATTAGAAGTCCGGGTATACGGACAATTATGGCGGAAAATTTAATTTCTACAAATGCTTTGGCCACGAAAATAATGTTTTGCAGTTTCCAAGAATAATCATATATTTGTAAATAATATAAATTACTTGCCATGAACAATCGTAACGCCATCCAAGTTATATGTTTCCGATATTTGAAAAAGAAAAATTCTAAAATCTCATGTCACAGTAAGCAATTTTGGCGGCACTTACATCGCACCCTGTACTCCTTGCACTCTTCACGCACATTGTTTCTAAGGTCACTATGTGCAAAAACGTCTTCTTCCCCCTTTAAAAGGCCTGAGCCTGCATTTAGCGGGTTCGTTCGCAGCTTTTCCCTTGATCAAGGCAGGCTGGCAGATCCGAAAACGCGCACAAGTTTTCTTTAAAGTTCGACTAATTAAATTCAAAGTAATTAACATTTGTGTGTCTAGCCACGCATTTGTGAGATAAACTTTGTGTGGTGCTGTTTGTGTTTGTATTTAATATCGCAATTTGGAGCAATTTATTGAATTATAATTTAATTGTAAACAGCTTATTTTGCATGTGGATAAATAGCATTTTTAGTGTTGAAGTACATTCATGAATATTTGTTGTTGCTAGGTGTTGCTAACGACGCATTAGATGGACTACAGCAGCTACGAAACTTCGTAATAAGTCAATCGAGATTTTTAGGAGAAATAGACACGTCTATTTCAGAAAGGATACGGCTTTTTAAGAACATTCATATTCTACGCTAGTGCAGGACTACGCTAGTGCAGGACTAAACTCGGAACAATTATGGATGCTACGACTGATGACAAAGGAGGAGCGGAGCTATTAAGTGTTAAGATGAACAATGAGAATAAAACTCCAAATGGTGGAGGTGACAGTTCGGGACCGAATGCTGCCAATATGAAGCGAAATAAGTTTTCTGTTTCCAAAGTGGCTTCACCTCCGTCAGGTAGGATTCAGGAATTTCTTTTGTGGACGTCTTAAGTCGATGTTTAATATATATTAATACGTTGTTATATATTGGTTTCTTAAATATATTAGTTTTTCATTTGAGAAATCGTCTCAAATATGAAACTAGAATTTATTTCGAATTAAGAATCTTTATAGACTGTATATATTCTAACCCTGGACATTTAATGTAAATTTTATTCATTTTACATACATTTGTGTGTGAGTGGCAAATAATATTGATATCACGATTTGTTAACCCTTCCAGACACCGACATAGCGCCACCCGCTGAAAACAGCGGCAGTGAGCTACCAACACAGACCCCTGACACAGTACCAGCTGAATCGGACCAACCCTGGCAGGATCCAGTCAAGGCCTCCTTCTTCCTTGGTCAACCCACTCCCACATCTCCCAGCGGCGATAATAACAACGACGATGACGTTGCCAAGGCAACACCACCACCCCCTGCAGCCTCAGAGGACAGTGACTCCGTGGCCGCCTTGACCCCTAGCGAGAGTGGCCCTGACCTTGACAAGGGCAAAACCCCAGGCAAGTTCAAGGTCAGCAAAGTGGGCTTTGACATTGAAGAGGAGGAACCAGCGAAAAAGGACGAAGACCCGGATGCGAATGGGACACACCATCGGGGCCCGCATTCACCGGGTAATTCGTATGCGTATGACACGCATAATCTCAAGACGTTTGGGCAAGATACATTGGAGACACTGCCCAATGTGGATCATTATAGGAATCTGCTGTCGGCCACTGGCGCAATGAGGCAGAGGCCTACACTTGCTGAGCTGCATAATTTAGAGGTAAGAGATCAATTTTAAGTATGAGAGGTCAGCGCAAATTATAAGAATAGGCATTATATCAATGAAGTCAATATTGTATATACACTGTATTGAGATTTTATTCTAATTTAGGTCACATATCAGTTCACATTTCTATAATTTGAGACCTTCGGTTTTATGAATTTGTCCTGTTTTTTTTTTATTTTTAATGATCTTTTTGGAAATACCTGATTTTTGTTTGGTTTGATTATCATAATTTGGTTTTCTTATATATTTTTGTTAACTGATGATCAATTCTGTAAAAAATACTCTGAGATTGCGTGATAATCTAGTCTTTAACTGCTTAATTCAATATCGTATTGTTGTTTGCATGATAGAGTTTCAAGTGCTAGATGCTTTCGATTTCAAGTGATAAATATTTATTTCTTAGTTGATCATTTTTTTTTCTAAATTTCCTTCCCGTCACGTCTATATTTTTTTCGGTAACAATAACTAATAAAACAGCACAATACTTGTATGCAATATCATGGTATAAGGCTAAGGTTCTAAATAAAAAAAAGATATGTGTAATGATTAAGTTGCAAATTAATAATATAAAACAAATATAACATAAGCTAATTATCCAAAATTGAATAATAAAGTGAAAATATTAATATAATTAATGAAAAGGAATGATTCAGTCGAATTATATGATGATGAGGTGAAGTAAAAATAAAGTGATTTTGATAAAATTCATGAAAAATAAATTTATTGCGTATAACGGATTTCTTGTATGCATCAACATATTTGAACTTAATGTATCCTTTAGTGTTCAATGGCTTTTCTTTTTTAATGCCGACTGTTAAAAACATTTAGGCATAAACAAGATGCGAATTTCTAAGTCAATTCGTAATTATTGCGGTTACTTTGAAATTATGGTAAACGAAATAAAAGAATTGTCATTTATGTGATAATTAATATTATTATTTCATAGACTACAAATGGTTAACTTATGTAAAAAAAAAGACACCTTTGCAGCTAATTAAAAAAAAACTACTTTTTAACCTAGAAATTATCCATTGAAACGAAACAAGTTCAGTTTAAGGTATATTGGCGTGTTACTTTACGCCAAACATTCCAAGTTGAATTTTGATTTATTGAGTCACGCCAACGCATAATAAATGATTATGAAGACTCTTGTGGAATAATTAAAACATCTTAAGTTTGAAGGTGAGACACCACAGATATGTCTCGGTTTTTGCCCTCACCCCAATACTTTATTATACTTTCCCCACTTCATGTTTATAAATCTTATAACCGGTACAAGAATCTGAAGGATTAAGTACGAAACGTGTTTTTTCCAATAAAGCACTTTTTGTGAACTGATAATCCAGAAGTATAACATGAAACCTATTTCATATACAAAATTCACATTTAAAGTGATCATTAATACATCTGTTAATAATGTGATAGGTAGTGAATCGACAAATATCACATAGGTTTGACCCTTATTCCTCGAAACTCCGACGGATAAGCTAAAGTCTGCATGCACTGATGACAGTTCATTC
>LQRL01130563.1:0-10613 GCA_001703475.1 Hydroides elegans | reverse complement strand
GGGGGGGGGGGGGGGGGGGGGGGGGGTGAGTGGAAGAAAAGGGAAAAAAATCTGCAAGTAATGTTGGTATGCTAGATGCTGGGTCTTCTACACCGAGAACCCTACCGCAAGTCGTGAGTACAACTATTGAAATATTTCGAATTTACTTGTCCTGGAGATATTTGAGCAGTATGAAAACCTTCTCACGTGCGGGCGGGTGGGGATAGGGAATCGGTTAAGGGGTCGGGTGGAAGTCAACTGAAAGAGATCGCAATTAGTATTGAGGGGGATAATTTGTTTGCTTCGAGTTTTCACCTACTTTCATCCATATCTCAGTTTTTAAGCCCATTCTTCTCCTTTCTATCCATGTCATATCACACATTTCTCAACCATATACACTAACACATACATATATCTACTAGCTCATTTTGTAGTGAAAGTAGATCACAATATTCTTGAGAAGAACATTCTAATATATCTCAAATTAAGCCTATAGGTTATGCATTGGGACCAATTAATTTACTACTGTTATGGGGATTATCATGATTAAATGTGCAATTTATATGATATATGAATATGTCAATGAACTGACTGTTCTAGGTCATATCCACTTATGAGTGCTTATTAAACGTTTTATACACTATAAGATAATGATGCTTGAGTAGGATTGGTAGAAAACGAAGACTTAAAATGAGATTAATCACATAATTGTACTGGCAATAGAAAAGAAAACGATTAATTTTACACAGTTAATCCCTGACCATCAAACTGTGTCGCACTAATTTAAATTGAAGTTGACTATTCCATTTCTGGTTTTCTTTTTTCCACAGGGTTCTTGGGAATGGGCAACTGAACAGTTTTATGACACAAAATGATTATTTTGTGTCAAAAAGGCCTGTTTACAATTGACCACAACCGCATTTCATTATACTTTTTTGCCCTCAACATCATATTATACAATTATCATATTTTCCACAGGCATCTCACTTGGGTCCAGAGAGAACTGTATATTACTGCTTCATTAACGAACCTCAACAGATTATTTTTTTCATCCACAGGGTTCTCACTTGGGTCCGGGCAGCTACAATTTCCAGAGCTTCACTGATGATATGCAAAAGAAGGTCACGAGTCTCAGAGGGCCATACGACCTCTTTTCTGGCGACAGGAATAAACCAATCAAAACGGGACATCTCACGGTGCCCGGTTCGAGGCTAAATATCCTTCACCCTTTAATGATAAACAAATATACTCACACTTAAATGCCTCCCACTCCATTTCGTTTCTGGTTTTCTTTTTTCCACAGGGTTCCCATTTGGGTCCAGGCAGCTACAACTTCCAGAGCTTCACTGATGACATGCAAAAGAAGGTCACCAGTCTCCGGGGACCATATGACCTCTTTTCCGGCGACAGAAATAAACCAATCAAAACTGGCCATCTCGCGGTGCCCGTAAGTATTGACAGTAATTAAAAATTTTAGCATATTGTTAAAATAAAGAAATAGTTAATAAAGATGTATGAACATGTTTCGGTAAATAGAAAAACCACCATAAATAAAATAAGTGAATTTAAGACAGAAAGACAGTGAAAATAAAGATAGGAAAGAAAATGACATCAAAGAAAATGAAAACAGTCAAACATTAATATAATTTTGTACATAAGTTAGTTTTGTTGGGACTGATCGTTTGCTTACGCTTGAAGTCTATTAAGATACAAAACGGTTTGTCAAGGAATCATGGAACAATAATTTATCTTCTGTTCTTTATGCATAAATTACAATTCTTTAAAAAAGCACGGGCGCTCTTGGATAATATTTCTCTTATTTCTGTTCAGAAATATAAATTATATTTGCATTTACAACCCGCAATGTATCTCTTTTACAGAACAATGCCAACTTGGGCCCCGGCCAGTACGAAATCAATTCGTTCACGGACAATTTGACGTCCGAACACAAACATCGTCAGGGACGATTCGGCAAAGTCGATCAATTCCCTGAAAAACCAACTGAGCGCATTTACAGCTTCACTCTGTCTCAGAACCCAAGGAAACAGGTTTAAGTGGATTATAACTCTATTTGCTCATAAAATACATGTATATTGGAAATTTCCTGCGTTAGATACGATTTACTCTTGCTTTGAGTAAGACGATTTAGAGTGAACTAGGTTCTATTTGAAGTGTAGGCCTATACCTTTTTCATTCATCATTAATCGTTCAGAATATTTTGAATATTTTTTAAATTGAAGAAAGGATTGCTGCTACACTGTATACCATGTTTGAATAATTTGTAGCACTCGCATATTTTGTTTACTAAATGAGGCTTAGATATGCTGATATATGCTTTATAATCAGGTTGAGCAGGGCTCGGGTATGAACAACCAAATAGGCCCTTACGAGAAAAAAATAGCAGTTTGTTTTGAAACAGTAACCAAATTATTTTCATTTTCAGGTTGAGCCAGGACCGGGTATGTACGATCCCAGTGATCCAAATGTGAAGCCGCCTGCCCAGGCCAAACACTCTCCGGGCTTCCTGTCGTCTGCCCAACGAAATGACAAGATGGCCACCAAGTTTTTCACCGGAAATTTCGTAAGTTTTGTGCAATATTAGAAAAGTTTGAATATACGCTTATATTGGTACCTTATCAATCATGTTATATATTAAGGCTATTGATCGGAATGATTGATAAGACATTATAATGATGTAAAAGATATTGTAAAACCAAAAGACACTTTCATCTTATCTAGCTCTAGTCAAAATACGCTTGTTTAGCTCTAGTCAAAATACGCTTGTCTAGCTCTAGTCAAAATACGCTTCGACAATTTCGCTCTCAGAGCAGTAGATTATACATGGTATATACTATTTATATATACATAAATATTATCGTCTGTACTGACTACTATTTAGAAAAAAGGTAGTATCATACTTTTTTTTCCGTTTTCAGAACCCTGTTGGTCCTGGTCGCTACGATGTTCAGCGCTTTGAAGAGGCCAAACACAGAAACGGGCATTCGAGTGTCTTCAAATCAAAGGCTGACAGACCGGATCACACCAAACAGAAATTCTGGCAGTGAGTATATGCAACATTTCTACCTTACAAATTGAAAATGGAACTCCAAGCAAACTGCCAGCGGTTTGCATAGCATGCTCCTTTTTAAGGCTTGGAAATAGGGGGTGTTTCAGATAAATGGCTAGAATGTGTATTTGCAATCGTTAAACTGATTGCTGTAAACAACGCAATAAATGTACAATAGCTAAAACATGGCAATGTGACTTTTAATATATCGCCACTGTTAAAGGTGATTAGAAGCTATCCTTGCTTCCCATGAAACATGATAGATTTAAAATGGAAAACAGTATGTCTCCAACAAAATGTTTATCCAATTTCACATATGATATCTTATATTTTTTTTTCTTCACAGAGAGCGTATTCGTGGCAAAGACATTCAAGTGAAGGATCGCGTGTTTTTGGTGCAACCGGAAAACCCCAACGAGCACTTGCAGCGCACGCGAACACACGTGGAAACCTCGAAACTGCACCCAGCCGCACTCAGGTCGCAGCCGCGTGCACTAACCGTGGCCTACTAAGTGCGTGTGTGCTAAAGTCAAAGGGTATGTGCACTTATGGTGGCCATACTTTGTGCACGTGCACTAAGCATTATTTACATAGTGCATGTGTTCTCTTAGTGACCATTCTAAGTGCACGTGTACTAACTTTGTCCTGCTAAGTGCACTTATCTTAACCGATAAGTACACATGAACTAATAGTGACCTACAAATCATACATGCACTACTAAGTGCACATGTTCTGACTAAGTGCACATATACTTTCACCAGCCTGCCGTTGTAGTATAAATAGAGCTGCTTTTCTCACATGAGTGTGTGTGAATGTATGAAAAAAAAACTGTAATGTTTCTTTTTAACACGCGCGGATTTTGCTATATCTTTAAAGGCTGCCATTTTTCTGAAGAAAGAGTAACAACATTTATTTAGAGATTGATCCTTATAATATCATCAACATAAATATTTTCTAATTTTCATTCTAATTCTATGAGATCCGCGTATGTTGAACATTGATAGTTGACAAATATGTATGCGCATTCTTTAATAGTTTTGCCAGTGTACATATTGCTATTGAATGCAAAATATCTTATCCTGTTATTTTCTCGTAATATGTATGCACAAATAAACAGTTTTTCTGGTATACATATTATATGCATGTAAGAATGGTAATCTTGTTTGTTAAAAATGAGTGGTCATGTTAATAATTTGTTTTCTAAAGATGAATCATGAATATACGATATTGACAATATTGTATCAAATATGTTGTATATTCATGCTTGAGTATGTTGTGCTTGCAACGTTTCGTTTCGATCCTAAATTTATGAAAGTATATGTTTTTTGAATTTTTTTATAAGTTCATATATAAATATAATATAGGTCTATATTGTACATGACGCATTTTGTGTACAATAGCATGTTTGTTAAGAATATGTACAGAAAATCGTGAGATATATTTTCGTATTTTTTTTTATGATATAAAATTTCAATCTTTACAGCATATGCCTTATTACATATACATTACATCATTGCTATGAGGTGTGCCAAAAAAATATCGTAATATTAAAAAGCTAGAGTCTATGATATCATAACCTAGTGTGATAATATTTGTGTGGCACTTTAGTATTAAGATACGCCATAAAGTAGCTCACATTATAACAATAGGATAATTTTGAGTTTTAGTCTCACAGGGATTCTAGAACATATAATATGGATTGCTTTTTCGGTGTGATTCATTCAATCTAATAAGTGCCATTTACACATTTTTTTACTTTGAAAGAAATAATCGTTCCATAACGAAAAATACATTCAAATGTTTTAGAATGATGCATTTCTTAGTTTTCCTTATATATGTAATTATTATAGGTAAATATTTAGGAGAATATGTTATATCACCGCTTGATAAAATAAGTATTATAAGAAAAATTAATGAAGTATTATATAACATTTTTTTTAGTTTTGCTTATGATTTTTTTTGTAGATGCTGAACATGAGTATATCAGGAGATGATTTGAGTTGTGAATAGTTTCAAATACATTTTTTTTTCTTATCAAACACTTAAGGAACCTTCTGATTATCGATGCGTGCTTAAAAAAACCGATTTTTCTACTCTTCAGTATTTGCAGGGCTCGAAACTCACGGGGGCCTATAAAATTGTACATATTCGGGCCTCTGGAGTTTGATTTGGGCCCCCGCTAAAAATCTCGAGTTCCGAGCCCTGTATTTGATTATAAAAGGTGATACTGCTCAGTATTCGATTATTAGATAACATGCATTCATGTTTTAAAGTTTATTATCGGGATTTAAATTAATTTTAATATTTATTTTTCACTATTTTAAAAATTTCTTTTACCTCATTGTTTCATTAAAAAAATGATTAAACCGATCATGGTGTCAATAGCTTACGCTGAATCTGAGATATAATAACACGTGAGTTTGATTCCATTGTAGACTCCATTTTGATTGTAATACAGGTGTTGTACACTCTATTACAGTTATAAACCCTACAGTACTTTTATAACAGTATTTGTCGATTATATGACTTTTAAAGCAGTTGTTTAAAAAGTATTGCAACGTTGGGAATAGTTGAAATATGCTGTTTTGTATACGTTCTTAGCTGTGATAGAATACCAATAGAGTCAAAGTTCGATTGGACTTGCACTTAAAATTAAAACAAGCTGGTGTTCATGTTTCTATTTCAGTATTACTTGTTGTTTTCTGTACATGTCTGTGATAATCATTTTTCAAAGCTTAAGTCAGGTTAGTTTGAATCGCTTAATATTGATACTGATCTGAGCAAATGTTCCTATTTTGTTTTATATTGGATAAGGTGCAATGAGTCTTTTTGTTATGCTTTTGTGGTTAAATTTCTTATTTCTACGTCGTGTTCTAATAGTGTATTTGAATAAATTTATATATAGTGAATCATTTAGGAATTGATTAAATATTATATTTTTCTATCGATGCTTTTCTATATATATTATAGTTTTATACGAGTACTGCATTGAACGGTAAAACGAAAAAATTGCCTTAATATTAATTATCGGTACAACGAAAGAATTGTAACCAGAAGTTTTGTAATTGTCTATGCATGTATGGTGTGTTTTGTTATAAAATAAAAATGTGAAATGATATCTATTTTCTCATCTTTCCATGGAGTTCTACTCCCATTAAATCCCAAAACAAACCGACCTTTGATAAAGGGTCTTAAGAGAACGAACTTACCGTAGGATTGCTTATATGCTTATATAAGCATATACAATGCTTATTGAACTTAAATAAAAATATGAAAGCAAACAAATTAAACGCGAAACAAAACTACTTTTATAGAGCAAAAACATTTTATTGTCTATCTATATCCACAAAACATAGAGAACTTCATGACAAGAAACATGACAGAAACGGCTAAAATCAACACAATCCCCAGTATAGACCTTTCGAGCGCATCATATCACAGATAGTGCGCAAAACTAGAATCTACACATTTGTTTGTACTTTGGGACTCTAAATAAGTACTCTGGAATCTAGGTACTCTAGAATCTATAAGAACCTTAACTCAATAAGTACTTTTTTGGACAGCTGTAGGCATGAACACAAACGGAATTCGACTAAATGCAAAGACAATACTTTAATGGCACGATGTGGTTTCGTTGTTATCCACTAAGTAAAAACATCCCTTTTGATATCAACTCATTAACATTTTTTTTATACAAACTGCATAGCAATTAACAGGCAATATCAAAACAATGTTGCATTAAACTTCGTTAAAAATGCTCGTGTAAAAATAAAATAAAACGGTTAAAAATCACAGTTTAACACGAACTAAAATTAACTCTCCCTAATGCTGCCGGCTTTTGGTATGAACTCAAATGGTAGGTTATCCCTTGGAAAGATCTTTGGTATGAGATTTCAAATTTTCTTTTTGGCGCAATGGAGAGTCAATCCTTAACAAATTTAGCCAGCCCCCAGAGTGGACGTATCATCGAAAATATGTTAGACATAGGTCTTGCCTAAGGACACAGTGTCTTTGATGTAAGTGTGCAAGTGCACTTATTAAAGTACATGTGCACTCCAAATGGGTACGTGTGCACTTATAATGGGTTTATGTGCAATCATAATGGGTGCATGTGTACGCACCTTTCCTATGCCACTACGTATGTGTTAAATTGTAAAATATAACGTACACACACTTCAAGCTAAACCGTCTTTGTTTTAATTAGCTGCAAAAATATTAGTTTTAGTTACCATTTTAAGGTCTGACCCCAAGGACCCTAGCGTTCAACGTGTTTAGTAGTGGAGAAGTTATGGAAGAACCTTATTGCGTTGCAGTTTGCATTTTTGTTTGAAAATGGCCCATTACAATATGCTAAATTAAGAGCATATTTAGAGAGTGAATTCAAATTACATCTAATCATACAGAGTTCATTCATAACGGAAAAAAACCCTTAGTTTTCCCGATAATTACAAGACATTGGAGAGATCTCAATCATATTCCTAACAGAGCCTTTCTACAAAACGTTCAATCCTGTGCTCTACAATAAGCGCTTGAATCAACGTTATTTTAAAATCATTAGTAGACCTTGGAGAGATTTCAATCCATTTCCTGACCAGAGCTTGTTCAAAATGCAAATTCCGTGCTCTACAATTAGAGCTTGGAGAGTTTTGAATCACAAGTAACCTCAGAGCCACACTAAAGACAATACAACAAGGAATTCACTTCTTTGGACCATTTTCTTTTTAATATTTACTTCCGATTATTTCACAATCTAAGATGCTTGAGTCCGTTTACATGTACCAGTATTATGTATTGCAAGTTATATAGCCATTTCGTTTCGTTTGAATGAATTCCTTTTGGATTTTGTTAAGGAATTCCTTCATGCCACCAACTGTTTCGATCTTTTTTCCAACTCAGTTCCCATCCCACCTTATTTCATGATTTTTTTTCTGCCTTATCCATTTCTCTTAACTAACAATAGACACAACCACTATACACAACGCATAACGCTTGATTAATGCATATATAAGCAATATATAAGCAATATATAATCAATATATGAGAGCAGTTAAAGCTAAGAGGGGAGGCAAATCTTAGCACTGCATTCGAAAGATATTAGAACGTTGAATCCTTTGGTGTAGACGTGTTATCACACGTTAAGGAGATACACACACCCTAAAATCGAGATTATACAAAATCCAGTAGTATAACAAACTTTTTGACTACATAACCAACCGTTCGGTTAACAAGTTATTTACAGATCTACCTATGTCCATATCATATAATATGGACTGTAATCGGTGTGATCCATGCATAAAGCCGTTTTAACTCAATAAAATGGCTTTATGCACGGAAATTTGTCATATGTTACATGATCTAACATCCAAGTATTTTGTGTACACTGAAATAGACCAAACAATACATATCTGTGGATACAAACCAGTGAAATATATGGTGAACCGCATGGATGCGCCTTGAACATTATACTTTAAACCCGAATAGCGCCTTTTCAAAAGCCCTACAAAATGTTTTGTATAAGAAATCATTAAGCCTTAAACAAAGTCCCCTAACACAATAATTAGACATGTCATCTCCATTTCCTTTGTCCACAAGAATCAATCACTCAATCGTATGTCCAACATTCAATGTGGTTATGTATGATTGGTGATCCATATTACAAATATAAGCCCCACCATTTCGCGTTTGTCAACTTCCGTTTTTTTCCTCATGATCCCTTTTATAATGGACCACAAAAGTAGAGGATCATAACGTTCTTTCCACACTAAATTTAGTGGACAACATTAGACATTTTTTTTTATGATGTGTCTTTTCAAGTATATTCGTTTCATCTGGTTTTTCAAACGTATCGTCTTTACCAAATGAATTCCACGAATCTTCGTTCGTGTAATTATTCATAAAGTCTTCAACTAAGTTTCATAACCTGTTCTAAATCATCGTCTGCTTTGTCTGGTGATCCTTCTAAACATTTATCATCTGCTTTGTGTCGCCTGGCGTTCAAATTTACCAGTTGTAATCAATTACATTGTTTGATTAACAATTTATAGTCTGCTTGACAAATCGTCTGTTCAAAAATTTATCCAACAAACAAACAACACTCCGCCACCAAATCATCTATCTAAACCATCGTCGTTTTTCCCCAATTTATCGTCTGCTTTTCAAATATATCACCTGTTTTTAAAACCATCGCATGTTTTCAAATATTATGTTTTGTTCTCGCATTATCGTTTGCGTTTAGGATATATATTGTCGATTCAATTCATTCATCCTTAAGAACGCAAAATCGGTGTGGTCACCCCTTCCATGATCCGTATCCGCACGGGGGCGCCACTATCTCGAGATTAGTCCCATGATTCTTCGTCTGCCGGAGCAGACGACATTCCGCCGCCGAATCCGCCGCCACCAAAACCGCCAGAGTTGGATTGACCCCAGTCATCGCCACCACCACTGTTGGAGAACTGAAACAGGAAAAAATATATAATTGATTAACAACTGATGAGTCACAGTGATCAATCAACATATTATCGCTCTGCATTTGAACTAGTTATTATAATTTATAAAGAGAAGGGTTCGGGTGATCAATACATAACGATGGAGATAGCTGTGTGCAAAAAAAATGGAACACACACATACCTTGTGTTTCATGTTTATCTTTTGAGGGGAAACCCTGAAGATTAACATTACCGCACCTGTAAGCTCCTTTATGTTTCTTCTCATTTTCATTTAATGTATTCACTTTTAACTTTACGGACATGTTTATATGCGTTAATAAGGTTGCACGCACGCACGCACCATTTATCTGGGTACCGAACACAAAGTATATTTCGTTGTTTATCAAACACCCTTCACCTCCTCGCCAAAAAGTATGTTTAAATCGGTATCCGGTCAAAAAGTCCCCGGACATCAAGTCCCCGGACATAAAGTCCCCAAATTGGTCAACATAGGACATCAAGTCCCCAGACAAAATGTCAAATAAAATGTAAATTTCTTAAAATATTTTGATATCACGATCAGCTGTTATTTAAGACTATATAACTTTAAATATGCATGAAATAAAAATGTAAATAAATGTTTCTAAATTATATTTTTGCCCGGGGACTTTATGTCCTATGTTGACCAATTTGGGGACTTTATGTCCGGGGACTTTATGTCCGGGGACTTTTTGACCTGGATTAGTTTAAATCACTTACGTTTTGCTTCCTTGTATCTTTGCCGCCAAAATTGCCGACGCCGCTGAATCCAGTTCCGTAACCGCCTTGGCCTTCTTCTTCAAGCCAGTCGGGCACGTCTTGCTGCGCCTACAAATAAACATAAAACCAATGTACGTCTCTCTGGGCCTGAGAAAGAATGAAAAATATTTGTAGTTTGAGATATAGATACCGGTACATCCTTCCGAGGCTTCGCTTCGGCATATTGAACACCCTTACTGAAATTTAAAAGTGACGTAACTCGATACTAGAACTGACTTTGCTGTAAAAACTATTTGTTTAATAATAAGACGAAATCAAATACGTTTGAAAGTTGATCTTGAAAACCATATTGAGAGAAACACTTACAACCCGAATTTCAG
>LQRL01130555.1:0-26755 GCA_001703475.1 Hydroides elegans | reverse complement strand
TTAACAAAATATTATCGTTGTATTTTAGAAACAGTCATTATTATCATAATGCTTTGAATCAATATTTATAATAAGGGAAACATAAGATGGTCATGTTCTCCATTTACGCCCGACTCTTGTTTGGTTTGTCTCATTCACACTGATCTAATGAGCTCTCGACAAGTTGTTCGAAGTTCTTCCAGCATATCCATGTTTGCTAAATAACAATTTCCTAAAGTCGTAAGTTTGTTTTTGTAATATCCAATGAAAAACATTTTCTGAAGTTAAAACAGTCCCAATGATATAATACAATGAAAGTTGAGTAGCTTCGTTCGAGAAATTGAATACATGTTGAAGATTGCCAAGTACATCACTTAATGTAATGAAACAAACATTAATTTAATCTCATCTAATCTTGAGATTATGCTTGTCATTCCCAATAATATTTTATCTTGATTTGATCAATCAAACACAGGGTATGGATTTTATTTATACATTTGTTATGTCAACGAGATTGTAAGATACCGAAACAATGTTTATTAATTCGATGATCAATGTTATAACATTATCGTTACACATGGATTGATAATCTTTAACCAACACACATTAACAACTACATTATTGGATACTATCATCCAAGAAGCGGTCGTAAGGCAATGAAACTTAACTTAATTACTGCATGACAACTTATTGAATCCAATAAATGTTTTAATTAAAATATATAAAATTTATGTATTTAATTAACGCACGGACAAGTTTTTCTAAATAAAAAGACATATAATACAAATACTAAATTCTATTTAAAGCAATTATATTGGGTTGTACTTGAATGTAACAAAGCTTTTGTTATATGTGATTGCTTGGAAAACATGGATTTATTGAATGCTTCTTCTGAACATTATGTACTCAAATTTTGTTCTTTATAGACCAAATCAAAACTTTATACCTTCTGTTATGTTGATTTAATAGATTCTTTCCCCATGCGCTTACAGAGAAGTGTACATGTACATAAATTGTAGGTAAACTTAGACAGATGATGTTAAACCTGATGTATACAACATGTACATGTAGCCTATACAATGTCATTTAGCTGGATGGCTTTGAAGTGAAATTATCTCTTTATTTAGAAAGTTGAGTCGAATAGTTTTCATTTAAAATAAGAATTAAGATGGTCATCATCTATGAAAGTAATGAATAACGCGGATGCCAGAAAACTTGCGTAATATGATTAAAAATATATATTGAGTATATTACTATTCGAACGATTTTTTTAAACATAAAAAACTTTATCATTTAGTTTTATAGTTTTACAGCGATAAACATTAATAATACAAGAGGTGTTCAGTTTAATTTTTCACACTTTTATTTTTGTAACAAAATGTAAACGATACAACTTACAAAGTTCTAATTTTAACAGATGTTTGATATGAGATTGATGTTAATAGTATATAGGTCTACTGCATTTCGGCCAACTGCGAAGATCCCTATCAATCACATTCTTGGTTGGGTCGTTCCAGGCCATTTTGAGGATACGCTTAAGACCAGCTAGGGTCCGCATGGATTTCTTCTATAGCTCCCTTGTCCAGATGCCACAAAAACTTTAATCCATGGGGGCGGTATCAGGTGACTTGGGCCTCCACTCCTCCGGTGCAAATAATTCATATCGGCGTGGTCGAGATACTGCATCGTCCATATTGACGTATGGGTAGATGAGTTGTCTTGGTGGAACACCATGCTGCTTTTCATTCTCCGGGAAACAAACGCGGTACATCATTTCTAACAAAAAGCCCCAGCACTTTTTGAATATAGGTATCCGAGTTCGCCTACACCTTCTTATCGATAAACGCAAGGCTAGTTCCCGTGAACACCCACTCCAGCCCAAACCATGATTCCAGGAGCAAATTCGTCGCGTTTCGTTTACTTTATATTATGATATGGTCATTGACCCTGTCAAACGTAATAAACTAACCTTTTTTTCCATAGCTTCGACTTAGATTTAACATTGCCACGTCAGTTGTAATATAGTTTTTCTGGTTTCCTGCGTTGAGAATCAGGCACATCCTCCAGGATCTTCTCCGTTCTTTTTCAAACTTGGCTCGAGTAAGCTGATGAACATTCGGCTTTTTCTAAACTCGTCATTTTATGGTATGTTTTATAACATTATTAATAGTTACTATACTCCATCCTAATTTATTCGCAATATCGTGCTTAGTGGCTTGGTTTGTTTTTAAGATCATAGTCCGGATCTTCTTTACCAGATCGGGAGTGCCTTGGGATATCTACTATTAAGCATGTGTTTTTTTCTTGTTCAAAATGGTATTTTTTCTTTCTTTTTCGTTTCCGTTGTGTACATTTGTAATAGTCATTCGAGTGACATCAACCTATCTCTGTTGCGTTGTCTCTGGATCTGTGTAACATCCGATCCAGATTTCAAAAGGCATAAAATGGTACCCTCACGTTTTTCATCAATTTTATGTCTTGGCTTTGTTGAACATGGAAACGACTTAGTTATAATGAAAATATAAGGGCCCACGTATGTTATTATAAAAAGGATTTTATTGGTATCACCCCTTGTTTTGTCTATACAGCACAAGAGATGTGTGAAAAATTAAACTGAACACCTCTTGTATATCTGCATCATATTGGCAACAATTTTGTATTAGAAATTTAGAACCGTAAATGTTTACCCTTTGGTCATTTACTCTAAATCCTAAATATCATTTAATTCTTAACATGTTAAATAATTTATGAACATGCAAAGCTATGGAGGAGTTCGCACATTTTTTCAGGTCCAAATGTGTTAGGTTTAGCACTTCAGATGGCTTTTAATACATAACTTCGATCACTTAATATGTTCAAACTCTATTTATATTAAGATATAGGGTAGCTATTAATACGTCTGGTGAGATTAAATATACAAGTGTATTCAATTATTTCAACTTCCTTTAAATAAAAAAAAGTCTATCAGTTGTAAATTATGTAAATTGGCTCATATTACCATAAACAGTGTGTTAAAATATATAGCAAAACTTCTCAAGGTGAAATACAAATTATCTAAATAAAAGACTTGCGCTTCAGCTTTTTTACTACGTTTTACATTTTTTAAATTCAAATTTCTAGTGATAAACAATGAAATTGGAACAAACATGGAATGGAACTGTTTAGAGACATATTCATCTAGTTTGCGTGTAAATATGGTAAATATATAACGATTATTAAGATTTTTTTATTTAAAACATAAAAATAATTTGTGAGCCGTGGACATAAAATGAAGAGCATGTATATGAATCGAGTTCGTACACTATTATACAATGTATATATTTACAAAAAAAAACAAACAAACAACATATTCAGGAGAAAAAAAAAACATTCAACGGTTGTTTTAATAAAATGTCGATATTCTACTCAGCACACTGCTGCACACGTTTTTCCAACAATCAAATATTTCCAAAAAGAATTCTCATTCTTAGAAAAACATTTGAGCGCAATCATTCAATAATAATCTATCAATTTTGAAATTAAATCGATAAATCTAAATGGCCAACAATACCGGTACTTCGTAAATGCTTTATAAGCTCCAAAAAGTAGGAAGTTCAACATTTTACAGATGAATAAATAGATGCTCTCAATATATCTTAAAACTTTGTTCACATCTAATTATTCATTAGAAGGTTGATAATAAGGATTTAAAGATAAAGAAACACTATGCCTAGAGAAATATTCAGCATACAGCGCTTGAAATCCTGGCTTTATTTTTTGACTGGAATAATGATTATTTTAATTTTCATCGAACGAGAGCAACAAATGATAATAAAAACTGTAAGTTAGTAGAGACAAATTTTAGTTGATTAATTCGAGGGAACTACGAAAATAAATTTGCTTGGTGTTTGGGAGATTTTAAAAGCAATATTTCGATCTTATTAAACTTTTGAACTCTATCATTAAAGTAATATGAACTACAAATTCCAAATTCAAATGTTTTTTTTTTTTTTACATTTTAAACTTAGGTTTTGGCTATTGATATGCGATCTAATTATCCAAATATATTTATGCTTTAGATGAAGATCAGCACAAATAAAAGAAACGACGAAATCATCAGTGAGCACGTTTGTGACCATCATATACACAATGATAAATTAATAGACCCACATAACATAAAAAATGTCATGTCAAATCATCGCCGCATCGTCTATAACCGGGTTCCTAAAACAGGAAGCGGCCCGGCTAGAATCCACATGGAAACATTGCTTTCCAAAAAGGGATATAATGTAATCCATTATGGGAAGCATGATGCTAGTCATGCTTCCGAGGAGATCCTGCAAGAGGTCTGTGATAAAACAAAAGACGTGTCGGAGCCATGGTTGTATATAGGACATATTCATTTTGTCAATTTCACAAAATATGGATGTGATGAGCAACCATTATATATAAATCTAGTGAGAGACCCGACGGATTGTTTCATTTCCACGTATTATTTTCTGCGATTTAAACATCCTCGCAAAATGAGTGAAGAAAGGAGAAACATGACATTTGATGATTGTGTAATGAGTAACCACCCAGAATGTAGTGACTATCAAAATATTACCCGGATAATTCCCTACTTTTGTGGACAGGAATCGTACTGTTTGGAAAGAGGACCAAGAGCACTCGACAAAGCAAAAGAAAACATATTGCGCTATTATAGTGTTATTGGATATTTGGAAAATGCAGATGAATATTACAATGCACTCGAAATTATGTTGCCACATTTTTTCGAAGGTCTAGTTGATGAATATCAGACACGAGGAAAAGCATTCAAAGAAAAGAGTTCAGGTTCTAAGAAGGTGCCGCCTTCGCATGTGGCTTTGGAGGAGTTTCGCAAAAGAATTTGGCATGAATATGAATTATATCGATTCATTAAGCAACGATTTGACTGTATGATGACAAAAATAAATGAATTTAGACAGGTCACAGGTAAAAAATTTGCTTATCTAAAACAACTTGAAATTGCTTGTATTAAATGTGAAGTTAATTAAACCCGATTTTAAATTGCTGGATAATATTACAAGAAGTTATGAATAAAACTTTTATGACTGTTTTTAATGAATATGAGTGTATTAAGCAATCGGTTATTCATCTACTGAGGTAATGTGTAGGCTATTTTAGGCTATCTATGTTAATAATAAATATAGCAAACAATTCGAATAAAATAGAAATGTTTTATTCAGTTTATTTCACATACATATACTTCGTATTTAATTTTATTCACCTACTTCGTCCTCTTTAATTACGGTAACATTTTAAGGTTGGAAAAATCCCTGAAGCCATACTCATGGATGTACAAAATGTACATGTTCATAATATATAAACAAGAATATGTGTATTTTAAACATCAATCGCACCAAAATTCGCATCAAAACTTGTATAAAAAGATGGCACAATGAAAACGAAACGTTACTTAAGTCAAAACGATTAAAAAATAGCAAAAATTCAATTTCATATCCTAAATTCAGAACATACCAAAGATACCCATGACATTCCATACCTTGAATGATTATTTAAGAACACATAATCAGGAATAAATATTTCCTTCTTGCAAAACTAAAGCACTCTTGGTAATTAAAACATTAACAACATCCGTTTGACTTACCCAAATTAAATGCGTTTTACATGGAATCGTACCTTCACTAACTGGTCTCAAAACATTTGTTATATCTAAAGTACGAAACACGAAAACATAGTTTCACACATTAAATGCAAATGTAACGACTGCTTGCTGTTCATTTTGTAGACATTACAAGGTTTCATATTTCAATTGAGTCGAATGACGTGCATCAAATCCCCAGCCATTGCAAAGATTCTATCCTTGTTGACATGCAGCCCAGTTATGGTCTCGACACTCTCCAATGATACGCAATGCTGCTTAGCAACGGCCCCGACTTCGCGGCCCGTTTTCCGGTTTCTCAATGGCGACGAAATGGCAGAGGGTTGGCGGTACACATAGATATGCCTGACAGCATCGCTTATAACAGCGTACGAGAAATCAGGGCTGCAGCAAGTAAATCGCCGTTGCTGCTTTGATGCCTGAACATAGCCGAACGCATTGAAGGTTGCCATGTGTTTCCAGGGTGCCGTTTGTGCGTCAGTGACGTCACTTGGTTGCCAAAGGACACCGTCGACGTTGTGACGTAAGCAAATGCATGGCATCTGGCCTGGTTCTGTGACGCAGTTCATGAGCCACTGATTGCTGCCTAGGTTTACCTGTGGGAGATAATAAAGATTAAATTTTATTTATTTCACATTAGTTAAAGGCAATCATATTCGCTCAGTCATCAATATGTTATCATGGTACATACAAATATTGTCTCATCACATCAACTTGAGCACTGAACTTGACCTTGTGCACTGAACTTGAACACTCACATTTACACTCTCTTTAGACAGTTTTGGAAAATTCACTAAGCATTAGGAATATCATAGAACGAATAAATACTGGGTTTAACTAAAGTGATTGGACAATCCTTTTCTCATAATGAGTCGCAGCGTAACAGATCTCTTTCTTTTTTACCTGGTGTGTCATTTTCTGAGTCTTCGCCTCGAAGCGCACCATGATGGAGGCTTCGTCGGGATACGTGTCGCATTCCTCCAGCTCCTGCACATTGTACGCCGGCCTGTCGTCGCCGCCGATCTAAAAAGAGAAGCCATCAATTCTATTCCTGCATATCATAATATTTTTTGAAATTCTATAACGTATAATACTAGCCTTTTGAACGATGAATAATGAGGTACCACCAGCCTTTAGGGTTAATCCTAATTTGCCCCGTTTACTGAGATACATAAGTTTGTGTTTGATTTGAAACATTCTACGCCGATGACAAAAATCGTCAAGTAATTTACAGTTGAAATTAAATTTAAACCAAATAATCCAAAGCATGAAGAAGAGGTTGAACAAAATAGTTGCTTTCAACTTATACAACTTGTTGAAATATCCTAGGTGACCAACCTTTGCGAGGTCCTCAAGAGCCGAGATCTGTTGGCCGTCGAGAACGAACTTCCCTCGATCGTCTCCTTCCACGACGGTCTTCCAGTCGCCGGGTGATTTCTTACAAAGCAGAACTTCTAGCCTAAATGCAATTAAGTGTGTATAATGAACTTATTCGTATATTCGCACTCATGTTTCGAAAATTTGAATCATATATTGCATTTATCAGATCTTTGTAGAAAATTGCTTGTCTTCTTTAAGTACATTTTGCGGTTTAACAATGTCGATGTTCATAAGCAATTAATTGAAATTTCAGTTTTTAGTCAGGAACCTGCTCTGCGATTTTTAGAGGCAATATTCCTAAAGCGATTCATTCATATAAATTATCCTCATCATTCCAGATATATACTTAGAGAGAGCATATGCATAGCTCTCAATACTCTGAACTAACATAGGACATTAACGCCATATTCTGATAAACTCAGCTTACACATTATCGGCGATGGTCCACGTGCTTCCCTCGACATCTACCTCTCCTCCCAGCTGTCCGTTGAGCAGTTCCTTGCCATTTGTCATCTTCAGCTCCATGGATTTGTGAGTCAGTTTGAACTGGATGTCCGATTTCGCTGTGCTTTCCAATACGCTGAACTGCACACTGACTTCCTCGTCGTTCTGACCCCAGACGTAGGCCACTTGGTTCTCGTCTTTCTTGTCTAGATAGAAAGGAAATAAAGGTGAATGTTATATTATGAGTTATCTTACCAGATAAAGCACACACATGCCAAACATTAAAAGACGATAATGATAGACAGGCAACTTCAAAAATAGTGAGAGGATTGTGATATAATTATCTAAGCAAAATTAAAATATATAGAACGAAAGCGAAAATTGTCATTGCAGTATAAGAAATCGAGAATTCATAATTGTTTTTGGAATTGAAAGAGCTGGTCATACCATTTTCTCCATTTTCCTCTTCGGTCGGCAGAGGTTTCTCGGAGTCATAGATAAGTTTGAACGGTTTTTCGCTGGCGATGCGGATGGCAGTGTTATCCGCTTCTATGGCAACGTAGTCGGGCGGTGCACGACCTTCCAGTTCACGCGTGCTTGTGATCTTCCAATCACCTTGGTCGTCTGCAGAAAATGCATTACAAAACGATTATCTAGTTCGTTAAAATGCAATTGCTGTTGTTGTTGTTGCTGTTGTTGTTGTTTTGGCTTTTCTTTCTTCTTATGGTGAAAACACTGTCTGTTATTATATCTTTAATGAATAAAAAAATATACAAAATACCGGACTCTTAAGATATTTTTGTTTTAAAAATGACAATGGAAAACTTTCTGCAAAGATACATTGCTGAACATGTTCCAATATTCATCTCCGATGCCAATAAAAGGATCTTGAGCCTACCAGGTGTGAGCGTCAGCCAATGCAGATGAGTCATAAACGAAGATGCATCCGATTCCCCATCCTTGCGCTCGCGCACTGACACAAGGACGCAGCCGATCTTGCCGATGGTTTCCTCGACGAAGTGCGTCGCATGCAAGACACTCGATCCAACGCGATCTTCGGTCTTCTCGTCAAGCTGGATGCTTTTGGCGACCTGATGATGATTAAGACATGTTGTTAAAACCGGTCATCTTCAATTGTTTGATTAAGGATGACTGATGATGCAGAGTAATCATTAACATTTAAATACATTTTTATTTCTCCCCTCCTATGATTCCTGTCACAAAATGTGATTTATCCATATCAAACTATGGAAATCATGCGGTAAGTGGTTCGTGATTTGGAAGTTGCATGATAGCTTTTAATAGGCAATGCTATTCCCCGTTACACAAAATTATTATCCAAGTCACCATGGTCTAACTCTATGTTTGTTCACATCATTAGATGGTATTCAGTACTCGAATCGTTATGCTAATCGCGTTACATTAAAACTAAAAAATAGTTCATTCACCTTCCACATTAGCTTTTCACGTCGATTAAAAGTGTCCAAGATCAAAAGCGAACCAGTTCCAGTTGACAGTAAAGCTTTGTCTTCAGACACAAACAATAAGGAGCTATTGACACGGCCTGAGACACTTTTGCTTTCATTTGCACACGGTATTTGCAGAACAGAAATTGGGTCCTCGAGGTTAGTATCCTAGAACCATAAACGGTGGTTTAATTAAATATAATATTTTTTTTTTTTTAGTTCATACGAGTTTTACTTTTTAACACGATTAATCATGTTTCTGAACCTTGCTGGAGATTTATCAAAATACATGTATGCAAGAATATAACAAATTATACTATCAGATTTCAAACATCTGATTTCACTGCATAAGTAAATATAAAGCCGAATTAGAACACATTCACAATATTTAATTAAAATTTTGTACGAAAAAAATACTCTTGTTATAGTATATTGGATTTGGTTATTAAAGTTCAAATTTAGGCATGTCTAGATAGTTAATCTAAGTATTCATCTCACTTCCGCTATATTTTACGAACACTAAGGCAGATGTATTAAAAACTTAAGTTACTAAACACATTTATTGTTACCGAATCCACTGAAAACCTCATTATCTTCCATCGTGTATCGATGTAATATGTCGAAGTTTGATCCCAGGGGTCACCAATTAGAAGATTTTTTGCACCAAATGCTTTGACGTGCTGGAAAGAGTACTGCTTATCTGACAGCTGAACATTTTCACTAGCTAGAAAAAGACAATAACAAACATACAAAAATGGGTTATCTATATATATCACCAAAATGTAACCATGCTGTCTCCACTATTATTGTTTTGACAGCATTGTCCTTGAAACAAATTATCATCCAAGTATTCAGTGAACACGAAAAAGCCCCAGCTATCGAAGGGGTTATGCTTTTTCTATTATTCATATTACCTACTATGCTGTGATATATTCGCCTCTTCCGGGTAAAATGTTTATAAAGGTATGTCTTGACAATTTAACCTTTGGTTTTATCCTAACTTCATATTAAACTACATTTCGTCGCCGGGGTATTTTCCAACGCAGTTTAGGCCTCTACGATGTCGCATGCACATCTATTATGACGACAGGGTCACTTCCATCGAAAATATCAAAAGGCATATCTAGAATCGGTGAGACACGAGAACCCTTCTCGTGTCTCACCGATTCTTGATCTTTAGATATGCGCCTGCACAATTAGAAGGTGGTATGGAATTGTGGATGATAATACATGTACACATATTTCATCCATGTGACCTTCCGTGTAAAAGCTCTAACCCATATGTTCGTACAACCACACGATGGCGGACAGACCAACGGGCAGATGGACATCCCAACTGTAGTCCCAATACGTGACCAAATGGGGGAACACAATTTCTAACAACCCCACTGGGTCACGTGCACAGAAAAGTCTTAAGAGTGCTATTGGTTACTGCTTTAAGCCCAACTCTATAAAAGGGAAGTCATCTGTATTCTAACCTATGTACAAATGAGACGAACTTTAAAATCAAGCTTGTGAATTGAATTATTTGAGATACGATATTCAATTTTATATACTACATTCATAATCATATATATTTCATTTTAAGTATAACTTAAACGCGATTGAATTTGCTGCATGAAACCAGTCAATTTATCATTTAATTCATCCATTTCAAAATGGCGAAACTGAAGCGGAAGTAGCGCAAATCAGAGTGAGGCTTTACGGTAACCGTAAAGCTATACAAGAAAATATAATGTTGTAACTACTATTAAGCTTAAGATTTGTCTCATTTGTACATAGCGTCTCATTTGCATATATATTCCCTTTTATTACATGGTCAGGGTGCATCGCATAAAGAAATGTTAAGGAAAAGCTATGATGCAATATTTCTGTGTATTGCACCCGGTTTATTTTCCGATTGCACTTCCGAAATCAAATATTCATAATAAAACAATATAAACATGAATTAAGGTTTCACATAGCTTATTTTCTTATCCCAGATGATTTATAAGCGTAGCATTTTATAATCCACCCTGATTGTCAATATTATCAAACATATTATATTATCGCCAAATATGACATGGCAAAAATTAACTTTTATCAGTAACGATTTTCTTTATTATTCCATGTAATAAAGGGAATACAATATTCAGATTCAATATCATTGGGTGTTTATTGCACTTAGAGGTCAAATTGGATGCACTCAGCCTCCGGCTTCGATGCATCCAATTTGACCCCTTCGTGCAATAAACACCCTAACAATATTGAACCTTCATAAGGTATTCCCATATAATAAGTCCCAACTGTTTGGGTTGGACCTACGTTTACCAGTACATTTATCAACTTATCAGTGAACTTGTTTTCTGTTCGGTTATTGATGCTTTTTCTGCTGCTATGCACAAGCCATGCACTAGATTGACGAATTGCCACAGGGTGTAGCATAATGGTCGAAACCATCGGTAATTTCGAGGGTAAATCAAGATTACCGAGGCAGAATTGAGGTACCATCGAAAAATTACCGAGGTAGAAGTCGATATTATCTAGTCAGAATTTAGGTACCCTCGAACAAATTTCCGAGGCAATTTTCAGCATCCCTCAAAAAATTAACGAGGCAGAATTCTGGCCTATGCTTTACCCTCTTGCCGTGTTTTGAGACGCGAAAAAGAGCTTAAAATCAACAAGTTACAAGTACATTAAGTACTATTAAGAACATTTCGGAGGCGCGAACCTAGGACCCCGGTAAAAGGTGTTCCCTATTCAAATCATAATAACATTAGTTGTTCGTGGCATATAGATAATCCTGTCTCATCGCTAATCCCGAAATCATACAAATTCGTTTATTTAATTACACCTGTGACCCTAAGTTGAAACACTTTTTTGGTAAAATTTCAATTTAATCTTTTATTGAGCTCCCAATCGAATTGAACTTTTTGGAGGCGAAAGCTATGTCGAATTGTCATATATCATGTTAATGATTGTCTTATACAATGTTTGTGCATAAAAATATTCACTTTTAAGCAGACGTTTCAACTTAGGCACATTGTGCCTAATTTGAAACACTTTTATTTATTGTGCCTTATTTGGAACATTTCGCAAACAAATTTCATATTTTGTTCATATATACCTATATCTTATGTTGTTCCTCTCTTTGATCTTGTATTTAATATGCTTACAAGATCTTTAACATCATTTCACCTTATTATGAAATTTCTTTAGTTTTACAGTGCAGCTAAGTAAACGCAAAATAATCAAGGCATACATCAAAAACCTTTTCTTTCTTTAAAACGGAATATGCATGAACTAGTAATCAATTCATAATTTATATTCATAAAATATATTTGTTAAAATATGTACTTGATGTTTTCATATCAATTTGGCCTAATTTTGGTGATCTGGAGAGACTTTTTAAAAAAGTGTTTCAAATTAGGACATGTTTCAAATTAGGCACATAGGTGTATACAAATCCGTCTAATATCGCCCACACTTACGGAATTCAATCTGATGTTTATAGAGTGGAATACTATCTAGTGAGAGTTTATATCCATCAAACGTTGAATCTATTAGACTTTTATCAATTGCAAGGCTGACACAGTGATTCGCCATTATTTTGTCAACTTTTACAACACTTTTTCAGAGACGTGGAACTTGTTTACAGTGTAGAGCTATTTACTGATAAGTTGTTTATACCAGGGGCCATATGCATGAAAAAATAAGATTAAACTTAAATCTCATTTAAGTTTAATATTGAACTTATATATAACTTTAAACTTAAATGTAAGGCTTCCGAATGCATGATATAAGATTAAACTTATATTGAACTTAAATCTCCATTTAAAGCTAGTCTTACAACCGGCCGTACGGGCTCTACGGGCTGTCTACGGGCTGTCTACGGGCAAATTTTGAAGAAATCGTACGGGACACGCACGTTACACGCACGTCACACGCACGTCGCACGTACGGCACACGTACGGGTTTCTGCCCGTAGACTGTCCGTACGTGCCCCGCAGGAGAAAATGTGTATGCACATTTTTTGCTGCGGGGGCTCTACGATCATAGAATCGCAAGTACTCCGCAGGAAGCACGCACGGAGCCCGTACGGGACACGTGCGTGTCCCGTACGTGAACGACTGGAAGGCTACGGGCTCTGCGGGGCTGCTGCGATCAGAAAATTGTTTAAAAGCTGCGGGGCCCGTACGGGCGACCGCCCGTACGGCCGGTTGTAAGACTAGCTTAAGTTCAATAATTTAAGTTTAAGTTAATTTATTAGGGAGCTTACTTAACTTTTAAGTTTATTATTCTTTCGTCGATCTTAGCTTTAATGTGTATATTTTCGGATGTTTGAAGAAAGTTATGATTAAATTTGACTAAAACAACTCACATGGCGTGTTTGATAATGAAATTTAACGCATTTTGATGGAAATCATTAATTTTGATGTTTTGTAAATTTGCTTGAAAGTAGTGTTTCAGACCGTTTTAAACTAGTATTTTGGTATTTTTAAACATCAAAATCTTAATTTGTAAACGATTTGAAATGTTTTCGTAATTTTTAAAAACCTTACCATATCTCCGCTTTAACAGGTCAAAATGCCTTTGTCATTCTCGAGAAATTTAGCTATTTAGCCAATCAAAATCCACAAGACAGTTTATATTAAACTTAAATATAAGGTTTCCTACTTACGTAAGTTTAACTTACTGCAAACCATTTATGTTTACCTACTAACGTAAGAAGATAAACATATATTTAAGTTTAATCTTTTATCTAAGTTCAATATTCTTTATGCATATGGCCCCTGGGAGAAATATACGGGGAGTGGAATCGGGGCCGAAAAAATAATCGTTTAAAAAGTTACTATATATAGAACATAACTTTCACTGTTTTCTTTGAACTTGTAAAATTTTTGGTCGTTTATTGTGCGAGTGCACTCGAATCGTCTCCAATCCCTACAATGTTTATCCCAGCTTATACCCGTATTTAAAAAGAGATGGCGATGATAGCTTGGGAAAGTGTAACTACGCAGGCAGCTTACTTGGAACATCATATGACATGTATAGACGTAAACAACTCATTAACACAGCTTTCTTCAAACTGAAACTTATATTTACTAACTCATATGTGAGCGAAGAAACAAAAGTTTGATTTTTTAACGCGTAACTCTCGAGTATTTGATAATGGATGCACAATCACGGGCCAACAGGCGGTCAAATATCTTTGTGTAATTTTGGATCAAACCATGTCTGGTTAACAAATGGCAAAACGCGTATTATCTGTATTATTGTAACATTTAATATACTTGTTTGAATACCAAAGAATAAAGAAAGAAACAAAACAGAAAGTATAGCTTAGGTCTAGCCTTGGCAAGCATAGTGTCTACTTGTTTGTGCCATTTGAGATTGGATTGAATATAGACTCCAACTAACTTTGTCAAATCTAAAAAATCAATGGGATGATTGTCGATCACGATTGTCTATTGCACTTTGTAGTCGTGATTCTTCGGGTTTTTTTTGGAAGAACATCCAATATAGTTGAGTCGTCAACTGTAACAAATTACATGATTGGCTGAAGCACGCATTCGAAGACCCTCATGACTACACTTTTTCATATCAATGTAGAGTTTGAGCAATTGTAAAAATCTTTGTAGTAATAGCCAGACCTTCACAACTTCAACCAATCATATTGGTCATATTTGCCTTATTGACCTATTTTTGACACTTGATACATTTCTGCACAATCTATCTTATGTCATATACAAGTGAATATTCGGTTGATATTTAATTCCAAAAACTAACCAATAATCTATTTTTGCTCAACCGCATCCATCTGGATGCGGTTGCTAAAAAGGTTGGCCAGTAATAACATTTGTTAGATGAGAAATTCAGATCATATAAAAATGCTGCATGTTACCGACATTATAAATGGCATGTTGCAACGATCTGATTATAGTGTAAGCTGTCAACTGTCACAACTACATTCCCATTGATTGGTCCAGTAATAACACGATATTTACATAACTCATCATTAACATGAACAACAGAGAAATATGCACTGTTTGAGTTGTGGCTTCGTATACGATATTTTTTCTTTGCTACAACACAGGATAGAATAATTGAAGACTCAATAAAAAAAACTGTAAAATCATATTGAACCAATATTATGAGTACGACAAAAAAATAATGATTCTTTTCAGCATTAAAATTGTGCAATAAGTATGACATTTTCCAAGTCAGTTGGGCTGTTTCTTCTTTATTTTGCTGGCTTTGAATTGAAAAGGAAACATTTTGCTAAACTTGAAATGTTTGATATATGTTTTAAGCAAGTTAAGTCAATTTTTTCACTTCATAATGCAAATATAAGTAAATTGTCGTAAAAGGAGTTCCTCAAATCTCCGAGCTAAAAATAATAATGCTCTCACAATTTACACCAATTTTACACGTTTTCGAGTTGATATAAAGTACGCAAAAAAGATTCGTTTATAAAATGCATGATTGATTTATAAAAAGATTCGTATTTATCTTTGTAGCATTTTTTTAATTTAGTGCAACTTAAGAGAAGGTAACCCCACGACCTAATTTGTTTACGCAAAGAACTACTTGAAATATATTGATAATATTGAAATATACATATGTTTCCAATTTTTGTAGATAGATAACCTTATATAGCTCGTGTAGAAAGTGAGAAATACGAGAGGAACACCTGAAAAGTGAAAATCAAAGTTATTGTATATGCGAATGGTTTTCAATTTATATTGTAATGCAGCAGGCCAAGT
This sequence comes from Hydroides elegans, assembly GCA_001703475.1. NCBI lineage: Eukaryota > Metazoa > Annelida > Polychaeta > Sabellida > Serpulidae > Hydroides > Hydroides elegans. The sequence continues at coordinate 11,096 of LQRL01130555.1, read as the reverse complement.
TATATTAATCTGAATATGAATAACATTGAAATTCCCAAGGAATTCATGCAAAAACGGAAAATTATTGAAAACATGTTCGTTAAATTGTTGTATCTAGAGGGCAATTTTGAAAAGTTTGTAGATAGGTGATTTTTGAAAAGAAACACCTTTTCAAGAACACACCATCGGTGCTCTTCTTTAGAGGACAATAAAAAGCATGATTCATGCGTTTGTGTAGTTTTGTTGCTTTTTTGTATTCATTTGTTATTTGTTGTTTAAAATATAGAATAAAAATAATAAAAATAGTCTGAAATGATATGTACTTACCAATTTGTACAGGAAAAAAAAACATGGAGATCTACCAAAGCGAATTTTCGGCTCTGGGCAATGGGGAATCAAAATGTGCCTTTCCAGTGACATAGTGTCATCATCACAACTGTTAACCTGTACAGAATCGAAGCGCTTTTGATGTTGCCTTCCTTATCTGGAAGTCACTCCTGCTTTCTACAATTATCTCTGGTGTTCCTGAAACCGTAAATAATGGCTAAATGTGTTTCCAAAATTGATTGTACTTCCTTGATATCACCCAGTACTAGTCTATTATCATATTCCGGGCGACAAAGAAATTAAATTAACAACCGAGAAGGCCGTGCTATTCGAGTTTTATATGCAAAATAATATTGAAGAAGAGCCTGGGATGTCGAATGAGTATGTTAGATTATGGTTTTGTTCAAAAAGTCCCCGAAAAGACAGGGGCTAAGTTTATTAATTGCTTTTAACAAAAGCGCTAGCTACTACCCTGTTCAATTAAAACGGTATGCTAATGTTAACCAATGTGGAAGTTGTGTGCGAGGGCAATTAACTGATTGAGCCATGTTTCGTAATAGATTATCACTTTTACGAAAACAAATTGCTAAACATGCTAAACAAGAAAGTAGTTACCTAATACATAAATTGAAATACAACAAATCAATGATTACTCTTGACTATATCCCCTCTAGTTTCGATTTTTATCTAACCGCATGCAGTTTAGAACGAGGTCATGCTGCTAAAAAAGGTTAAGCTGTTAAGCAGTGATGTTAAGCAGAGAGAGAAATAGAGATTTAAGTCACATGTAAAGGGTTAAGTATCAAATGTTTCTGCCTGAGCTACATTATTATCAAACAATGATTTTAAATGTGTATATTGTTTAAACTCTTGTTACGGGCAACAAATGTTATGATATGAATCAAACACATTGTGATGCTGCATTTTCATGGACGTGTGGACTACGCGCATATGGCCGCATCGTCTGATCTTAACTACAACAATTCAAAGCAAGTAGATATATTTGCACATAGCGCAACGGCACAAAGCGTTCATCCTCTGCCAACATGCAAATTTCACGTAGCTACAAAATAAACTCATGAATGCTACAGTGGAAAAGATATTTCTTTCATAAATTTAAGAGGCATATTTCAGAAGGTGAAATTTTTACTCTTCGTTTATCAATCATCACTTTTAAAACGTGGTAAGCCCTATATATCTTATAAACCTTGGTGAATGGGTATCCTGTGTCTTAATGTCGTTCTGATCATACTTTTGAATTTATCATTTTGCGAATTAATTTAATGGAAAAGTCGTTGGAACTCGAAAGTCTTACACAATGTTCAAATCGACAAATGGATAAATGAGCCTTGAGAGTGTTTTCCCATCGTGTTCAGAATTAAGATACATAACAGAAAGATATAAAACAGACAATCTTCAAAACAAATCACCAAGGCAAGACCTTGAAATGAACCAAATTTCAACATATTTACACTATCCAAAACCAAACCACGACGGCATCACAAGTGAGTTTGAATTCACTGTTACCGTCTTTAATATATTGCTCCGGAGGTTTATATGCATGTCGTTTATCATATTGATTATTGATTGCTACTATGCTAATTAGAACACATTTGTGTCTTGAACACGTAAAATAATATTTATTGCCGGTAATAGGAGGCTTATTTTTGTTGCTTCAAGACAACATTTTAATGGGTTATGTTTACTTTTTCCATATAAGGATATTGCAAAAATTACCACATATAACAATGAAATACACAATGGCTATTAGATGTGGTGGGATCAGTTGAAATGACATAACCTTTCATGGATGACTGACTTGTTCTGGTATATAGAGTTTGAATATTTGTATGCTGGTTGGTTGTGCCATGTAGTTATGCACAATGTCCTCGTGCTGTGTTATTTATCATGGTAAAATCATGTCATACAGTAGCCTAATATTCATATTTGTCTATATTATGATCTGACCATTGTTTTGAAATCTATTCAAGGAATAAGAAGTGATTTTAGTAACTATATAAACTAAATCTTTATAAAATACATATTCAGATTAAGAAAATCATTGCTAGAAATTCCTTCATGCTGAATGCCGATTAAGTGTTTAGGCGGCATGATGAATAAAAATAATTACATTTGCTACAGCTTTGTGTCATTTCATTAACATAATCTCATCTTATAAGATTCAATTCAATTGGTTTCTATTGAAAAAAAAACACTTTATTATAGAATTTAATTTTTGATTACGGTTGTGTTAAAATATATAATGATAATATTTCTTTTAAAACTATTTTCTGTTCAATTAGTTTCACACAAAGAGAATCTCGATATTTTTATTAAAAGGACAATATTTGTGTGACACATTTAAGCTTTGTGCCTGGTTTGTTGGTATAAATTTTTTTTCATTTTACTCCATAAACCCAGGCGACCAAATTTCAAGGCGCAAAAAGGTTTATTATACTTTAAACAATTTGATATGTCATGCAATTAAATATGTGATTTCAAAAATGTTTCTAATAAACCTACACTTAATGGTGATGTATGTCTTTTACACTTAACTCTTTATTCTTCCATATAATCTAGAATATATATCGAGCTGGATTATTCCAGTTTTTGAAACAATAGAGAGTGTGGGTAAAGTGTAAAATCTGCTGAAAAATAGCCAATTCCTCATTTTAAAGTGCTTTTACATTCCATATTTATAGCTTTAAATGATAATTTATTTTTGCTCAACCTATCTGTAAATTTTAATTTTGAACTCATTGAAATATATAAAAGAATAATCCGTGATATTAGTAAAGTTAGGCAAAATGAAGTAACAAGTAGCTATGCCATAACACAGTTTTCGAGCAGTTACTTTCAAAAAAGACCTTGTTACAATAATCCTTTTGAACTTTTGATATTTATAAGCGAATTCATTTATGATTCATTGATATTCTTCTACATGAATATTTTAACGAACTCAAACATAATGAGAATCCGTTTTATCGAATTCCAATACTTTATTTCTCAAGATATAAACAGAGCCTTACTTCGTCAATCAACCAACGCATTATCGTTACGCAATACCTGCCTATGGCATGATGTCATCACAATATATCTGCGGAACTTGTTGCTCGACTGACTCAAACGTATATTGACTCATAACTTAAAAAAAACTTAATTAACTTAATAAATAGAAAAATAGAGAGTTTTTTCCTGGAAAGCAAAGACACTTAATTATGTGTTGAAAGTTGCAAATTGACAAATCAAAATGTTTGATTTAATCACATTATTTTGGTAATGCCCCGACATATTTTCATGTTTGCCCAAACTGTCTAATAAAGGTAATTCTTGAAAAAATAAAAACCATAATTTCACAACATGTTTCTGTATGTACAATGATAATGATGATGATAATGATGATGATGATGATGATGATGATGATGATGATGATGATGATGATGATGATGATGATGATGATGATGATGATGATGATGATGATGATGATGATGATGATGAGGATGATGATGAGGATGATGATGATTATAATTATTATTATCATAATTATGATTATTATTATGATTATAATAATGATGAGGAACGCTGCGCTTTTAAAAGCTTTGTCCTATGCACATATAAATAGATTATCCTTATCACTCGTAGAGTTTTTAAACCACTTGTAGCATCAATATTCCCTAGTTTCACAGATATATCACTTTTCATTCACAAATTTCGCCATTCCTTGCTATCCTGAGCTAGTATTTATCACACTCTGTATTTGAGTTAGTCTCTGACCGACAACGGTTTTTTTGGCAGCTCTTGCGTAGAGCTTTTCGTTCGTAATCCAGTTGTTATAAGGGTCCCAGCGTATGCTTGGGACTCGGGGAGGAGTTGTCTTTGGAGCATGTTTATTTGTTGCTCTAGCGAATATGTAAGAGTCCACAATTTACATTTATATAAGAAAATGTTTGATAACAATCCGTTGAATATTCTTATTTTAGTTTCTGCGTCTACATGTTTGTAAGTAAATATGGGTTATAGTTAGGAAAAAGCGGTGTTAGTGAGTTGATTGCGTCTTTCTATGTCTTCAGTTGTCCCGAGGAGACAACCTACATATTTACATTTTTTCAGCTTTCGTCACAGCCTTTTTATGTGATATTTTTCAGTTTTTGATTGATTTATAAGTAGGTTTCCCTGCTTCAGTTTTTCTGTGGTATTTTTTTCTATATTGTTTGGCACCTGGTGGGAAGTAGATGCCCAGCCTATGTCGTCAGCGTATTGTTGATCTAGTGTAAATGAAGGATCTTTGTAATTCGAGTAGTTATGCACTGAGTAATTTACTATCTCTATTTTTCAGTCTTTCTGCTTGATATCCAATGAAAAATAATGAAAATGCCCCATCACATTGGGGTGATCATACATTAGTTTTAATCGCACTTCCTAGTTGAGTTTCGAGTTTCACACATAATTCTACGTTTTCTAATAATAATGCGACTAGATGGATTTCGTCTTTGCTAATCACATTTCTTAGATCTTCCATTATTATGTCTCTTTTTAAATTGTCAAAAACTTTGCTCATATCAGGCATAAGCAGGTTTGTTTCATAGCCAATTGATGATATTGCCTTTTCAGCAAGACTTTAAACGTCAAAACTAGGTGTGCTTCTATTACTTGTATTTGCAATTTGTGTAATTGGAATGATTTTTTTCATGTAATCCTCCGGAGATCCTTTTTATAAGGCATATTGTTTAAATCTTTCTGAGTGTTGGTAGGAGGATGATTGTTCGTAGATTTTTTAGTGGTCCTTTTGGTTTGCCTGGTTTTTGAAGAGATGTTAAATGTCCGGTATTTTATTTATTTTGGATATAATCCGGTGTTTTCCATATTATTTAATAATACTGCTTTCTTCTAATATTTCACTAGATGCATATTCAAAATGTTCAGCACGTAAATTGTCACATCCACTACTTTTATTAGTTTTCAACAATGTAACAGCTGTTTTTATTTCTTTCGGTGAGCATGGTACATCTTATTTACATGGTTGAACATTGAGACATTATTTTTCGTCGCTGCTATAAAATGTTTTACTGAAATGTTCCGTTATATATATTTTTTATTTTTGTTGAGTATTTCCTGCTATATTTCCTTAGTTGTCTTTAACAATTATGTTTCCTCCTGATATTTTGTGAATAAGTTGTATATCTACCAATTAACCTTAAAACTGACAAGTGTTTTTTTATGGGAGCTGGGTGTTCTATTGATGTTTATTGCTTTTGCATCGCTGTTATTTTTCTTCCACGAGATAAGAGTAAGGATGTAATCTATTTGGTTCCTATACGGATTTCTGCGATGATCAGGGAAATTAGGACGTTCCCAAGTTGAAATGCAAGTAAGTTTATGCTTGAATAATGTATTAATGGCATAGAAACCATTCTATGTTAAAAAGTCAATGAACTATTTTCCGTTATCATTAGCCGTACTTTAAGCAAACTTTCCTATTAAATTTGGATGATCTTCGTTTTCTTTAGAGATTAAAGCGTTGAAATCTCTTGCTATTATTGACGATCTTGCTTTTTCCTAGCTGTTCATTTAATAACGTATATATACACTCTATTTTTTGTCGATTAGTTCTTGTTGTTTTATTTTTTGACGCATATACATTTATAATTTTCAATTTGTTTATGCCTATTTTATCCTGTTATGTGATTACACATGAGATGATCCTGTGTGATATTTTGCGAAACAAAAATAGTTAAATTCATTTTTTACAAAAAAAAAACAACTCTTTGATATCTATCTCCACATTCACTTATATATAATTCACTTATGTAGGATGTTTTTATCTCTTTTGTGTGTTTCTTGAATTGCTAGAACGCCGATCTTGTTTAAATAAAGTCATTTAATAGTATTTGTCTTTTATGTTTATCCCTTAAACCTCTCATATTGAAATATTGATCTTTATAACATATTAATAACTGTGATAAATATATTTATATGTGTACTTAGTAAGTGATTTTTGCCAGATTTACAAGAAAATCCCGCCAGGTCTCTACTCATGTTTCCGGAAAATATAATTATGTGCAACGTCAGAGCTGAAGTCAGATCACGCGAATATGTTATTTCTTTAACTTGTTATCTTGTATTTTAAAAACGAAAGTAACAATGCATCTTAAGATACTAGTTAAACCAAGAATCGACTATTTTCCATTATGTCCGTTGAACCACTTCAATCAAGCAAAAACTGCAATCGTAGTCTCCCGAGAAAATTGATAGAACACTAAACAGACTCGTAATTTTTCCATAAAACTTTCTCTACTTCCGGTAACATCCAAAATCATGGGTGAGTTTCACGTGTGTTTCTAAAAATGATTAATATGCCATTGTCTTTAAATATAACCATACTTTAATTAATATTTTTCATCCCATATAATGTTAGTTTTAATTTTGCATTGTCCAAACGAAAGTGTGACGTATCTAAATGTTTGTTTTATGATTTATTAAAAAAAAAACACTTCTCAGTTTTGCATCAACATTTCCTATTATTTGTACACATTCTCTGTACCCGGGGACCGATACAATTTCAGTAACCATCTCAAAAGAACAATGTGGTGACATGCATCTTTTTTCGGGGGCACTGTTCCTTTGGGTTGGTTACTGTAACCGTATGACAGTCTGCGTCCATATTTTCACAATGCATTAAACAAATGCAATATTTTCACAATATATTAATCAAAACTGGAGATATGTCAATTGAAATGTATCCGGTTACCATTCACATCGTATTACGGTATCATCGTATAGCCCCCTCGTAGACTTTCTGACTCAGCGAATGAATGAAGTTCTTATGGAAAAACTCGAAACAATTCCTAAATGTTTCCCTGTTAATGTATTACAGGTAAGCCTCACGGATTGCGTACAGCGCGTAAAATGCGTAGCCACCGTCGTGAACAGAGGTGGCACGACAAAGACTACAAGAAGTCGCATTTGGGAACCCGGTGGAAGGCTAATCCGTTCGGTGGTGCCTCTCATGCTAAGGGAATTGTTCTCGAAAAAGTGTAAGTATTAATAAATCTGTCACAATGTTTAACTTGGAAATGGTAAAATTGCATGAAGCTTACTTTCGATAAAAATGCTATTTGCAAATCAACATACTGGTATTTATAATAGTGCAAGGATGTTTTTGTTTAATACCTATACTAAGGCTAATCATAATGGGCATTGTGAGATTTTGTCACTTCGAAATTTATATCCACGATCGAAGTTGAATTAAATACAGGAAAAGACACCAGTTTACATTTAAATATATAATTTTCATTTGTTTTTTTTTTTTCAGTGGCGTTGAGGCTAAACAGCCCAACTCTGCCATCAGAAAATGCGTTCGAGTGCAGCTTATCAAGAATGGCAAGAAGATCACTGCATTCGTACCGAGGGATGGTTGCTTAAACTACGTCGAAGTAAGTTGAAAGTGTCAACACCATAATTATGTTTGTATATGAAAGGGTTTGTGCTTGCCATTGTATGACTGCACTCTTTGCTCATGAATTCTTTAAGTACCGAAGTATAGATACAAGAATTGAAAAATGTCTTGTCACGGATCTAAATTTATAATTACAGTCTTACCCGCTTATCTCGTCAGTGCTCGGACCGAGTTAAAATTGACGAGATAGCTTGGTGACGAGATATACGGTTTTACAATAGCAAATGTATGTGTGGGTGGGGATTCGAAAAAGTGACGAGATAGGCGGGGGACGAGATAAACGGATAAGACTGTACATAGTTTAAAATTTTGTATTCGATAATGCCCAAAATATTTTTTTTAAAATGTTTTTGTACGTAAGGCCAATATGATCTGAAATTCCCGTAATTAAAATTGTATGCCATGGTTTTCCTATCGTTTGTAAGACCGTTAACAAATTTAAATGTAAAAGTAGTAGAAGATAGAGGTGAAATGATAATTGAATGACGTTATGGAAATGGAATAAATCTAAAAGCCTAAATACTTGTACATCGTATATTGCATTACGTATATTTTAAGACTTGTATTAATATTTGTCGTGTTTACAGGAAAACGACGAGGTTTTGGTAGCTGGATTCGGTAGGAAAGGTCACGCCGTCGGTGATATTCCCGGTGTCCGATTCAAGGTGGTCAAGGTTGCCAACACATCCCTGCTTGCTCTGTACAAGGAAAAGAAAGAAAGGCCCAGATCATAAAAAGACTGCAGCTGTTCTTTAAGTTATAGAACTGAGAATCTGGAAACCCAAACTATGTGCAAATTTAACGGCAAATAAAAAAAAACATAGAAGCTTCAGTGTTTGATTATGATTTCTGTTATGAAGCACGACGTATGTGCAAACATGTTCAGGATGACCACGCTCATGTCTTGGTCAGGGTTGCAGTGTGATCATTTACCAAATGCCTCATGCCTAAATTTTAGGCCTCAGTTTGATCGACCAAAATTTGTTTAAAACTATAGCTGTAAAATAATGACTATTTTCATTAGCGTTTTTCAATGATATCTCCCTATTACGTCCGTCTGTTAACATTTTGGGAACACTTTTTGGTCCGCGGCAACTTTGTATAAAGCGTTTCTGGTAGAGATATGGAACTTCCAGGGTGTCAAGCGCTCCTACTTTCTCCTATATTTTGGGGGTCTCCTACTTTTCTCCTATATTTTAGGGTAATCTATATTCTCCTATATTTTCGTCTTCACATGATTATTTGTTATCTAAATCGTTCAAAATAGGGGTTGTTTGATGATTCAAATCCATATAATGTTGATTTTTGTGGTCCTAAAAATCGTCTTTAGTTGTTTTTTTTTTCTTTCAATTTTGTTTTCAATTCAGTGGGAATATTGTTCTATATTGAATTTTTATAAATTATTATGGATTCTCTTATTTTAAAAAAATCGCTCGCGCCTTCGGCGCTCGCATATTTGAAAGTTACCTTAAAATGCTGGCTCGCGTCTTCGACGCTATGATGTTCGCTAATTATTGTTCTGGTTTGCTATGAAGTACCAATTTAAATCTTGGATCAGAGAGAAAATCAGATGAAATCAGGGACAATATAAGGGAATCAGAAACTGACTGGTCACCCTGTACATGATTGCATTCGGACTGCGCCATCGAGGCAAATGATGCAGAGAAATTGACACGGGTGCCCATTCAAAAAGATGTGTTACTGCGAGGGCGCGATGAGTTTCTCTCGAGTGCAGTTTTCTGGAATAGGTGCAACCGATTATCAAATTAAGATGTCGTATATTCTCCCATATTTTAGGTCATATTCTCCTATATTTCAGGTCAAATCTCCTATATTTCAGGTCTAAATCTCCTATATTCTCCTATATTTCAGGTCCAAATCTCCTATATTTTCACCTATCTCCTATATTGTTTGGGTCACTAGTCGCTTGACACCCTGAACTTCACACAACGATATAATAATACTTCATGCTTTCAGGAAAATACGGGAAATTATTGCCCAGAGGGAGACCGTCCGGGAGGGCCCGAATTATTGCGTCACCGGGAAAATACGGCTTTTGGAAAGCCCAGTGGCTCGCCGTATGTTTTCTTTATAAAAACAACGTCAAGCATGTAATAAAAGACTATATTGCAGATGTTCAACGTAGAGGTTTCAGTTTGATCTAACAAAAAACAACGAATTTACGGGGTTATGAACTTCGAGACAAAATTGGTATTTTCACGGTTCTTAAATAGTTTGAAAGCTATGCCCTTGCTATGAGTCTTGAAACACGATAAAGGAAGATATTACAGATGATTGTGCAACGTTAAGGTTTCAGTTCGATCAAACACAAGGTGTCATAATAACGAGTGTCTGAACATAGGACATAGATAAGGATCGCGAGTAAATCGAGACGTGATTCGCGTGTAATATTCAACTTAAAAATATCTTTTAAAATTTTGAGCGCCTTAAGCGTAAGTCCAATATTTTAAGTTGTTTAACTCTAAATGTTAATTTATGGCATTATGTAGATTTACATCGAATAAATATTTGTACTAGCGCGAGTGTCGTATAAAACAACGGTCGCATGCGCGACCACTAAGATGCTCTCCTGCACTGGTTTTAATTTAATATCCACCTACACTCCGTTAAAACTCCCTATAATAACTGTAACTGTTCAAAATCATGTAACTTTATTCTAAGGCGCAAAACAGAGTAAAACTTAAAGATAATAACGAAATAATAAATCGACCACATAGCATTGTTGAAAAACATGACACACCTACATTTAATTGATAATGTGGATTGAGAAATTTGATATTTAAGCCACCAAGTGAACAGTGCGTCAATGATCGATCGAGACGTCTTAGTTCCATCTTACTTGTACTTCCTTGCATCGATTACAGTGAATGACTTAAGAAATGATATTAACAATGTTCAGGGTGACCACGCACCTGACTGAAAAAAAAGTGAAGTCATGAAAAATCGTATTAGTTTGAGCATTCAAAAAAACATGAAAATAGAAATCATAAGAAAAGCGTGGTCACCCTGAATGTTTATGTTCCGAATATGTTTGTGACAATAAAATGTACAGAAATCCTGCTGCTCTCTTGACAACATTCTCTTGTCCGTTCGGAAAGGAATAGCAGATAATAAAATATCGATTAAAAAAAGCCCTTTCAAATAAATAATTACTGTAGCCTACTTGATAAAGAATTATGTTGTCGAGTTGCAGTCCGCCGTGTAGTGAATAGTTGCTTTTAATATGTCCAGTTTTGTTTAATCTAGGACAGTACCTGCATTTGGCAGGGTTTTTACAAGCGTTCGTTCTCTTAGACTTATCGCTATCTGTATC
>LQRL01130546.1:11564-22995 GCA_001703475.1 Hydroides elegans | reverse complement strand
AAGACGTTGTGAGATAGACGTTGAGGAAGTACTTTTGAAGGAAAGCGTTGTGAGAAAAACGTTTTGTGAAATAGTGTGAGAAAGCCGTGGTGAGATAGACATTGTAGGAAAGACGTTGCAAGAAGGACAAAAATATACCACCTTCTATTTTAAATTTGCTTATAGTATTGATTAATAATATATATTGCATAGGCTTGGGGCTTTGCATCTTTGGTGCCCATGTTTATTCCATGCTGACCATGCTTAATCAAATAACTATTGACAGTTCACGGGGGATCGAAGGCCTTTAGCCTCTAGTTTTCTTCTAAATTCAATCGTAATCGTAATGTGTTAATGAACCAAAGTATTGATGTCAGTGAAAGGGTCGAACAATTAGATTATGTTAACAATTTTCATTAATTAAAAACGCTCAGTTAATCAGTAACGGATTCCATGAACACGTGGAGAGCACTTTGATGTGGACAATAATAGTCAAAGAAATTCGGCTTATTCAGGCTCAATTCAATACATACACGAAAATATTCCATACCACTATTCATACATTTTTCTCTTCTAGTGGCGCTTTCGGTGTAGTACACCGTTGCGTCGAGAAATCCACGGGCAAGACGTTCGTTGCCAAGTTCGTCAACACACCGGAGCACAAGGACAAGAATGTGATACGCAACGAGGTCAACATTATGAACCACCTGCATCACCAGAAATTGCTCAATTTGCATGACGCGTTTGAAGACAGGCACGAAATGGTGCTCATCCTTGAGTAGTGAGTATAAGTTTAGTCTTAAATGATTTTGTATGTTGTTGAACATATTATGAGTTGTGCTTATCCGTGAGTATTCATTATCTGATCAGCCCCACACCATTATATTCGAGATGGTCTTCATCCTTGGGTAGTGAGTATTAGCCCCGTTCTTAATTAATTTATAACCCCCGCCCCCTACTCTACTTACAACAACAAATCTCTTTATTTGTATGTATAGCGGGTGGATATATGAAATATCTGCTGCACTTTCCTGTTTTTCAGCTCCTCTAAATCTATGTAATTCTTTCTCAGTTTATCTGGCGGGGAGCTATTTGACCGCGTGGCGGCGGAGGACTACAAAATGACTGAGGCGGAAGTGATTCGCTACATCCGCCAGGTGTGTGACGGCCTGGCGCACATGCACGAGAACAACATTGTGCATCTCGATATCAAGGTATGGGATATATTTGTGATTTGAATTATTCTTTGTATTGATATATTTCAACTTTTTTTCTAAGAAATCTTAGTGTTGAAGTTACATATCCCTCTCGAACGTAAGATCTCAGAATATTTTTTAACAGTACCGCATTTTTCCAAATGTTTCCAATGTTTTGTATCAGTGTTACCATCCACGTAATGTGATGGTAAGTTTCAAATGATATTAATAGGATATCAACAAAATAACATATTAATTATAACTATTGACTTGTACGAAATTTGTTTTTATCAAACTGATTCTTTATGTTTCTTTATTGTTTCTCCGTGACAGCCCGAGAACATCCTTTGCGAGACCAAGAAGAGCACCAATGTCAAGATCATCGACTTTGGCCTTGCCGCTCGCCTTGACCCCGAAATGGCGGTCAAGGTCACGACGGCCACGGCCGAGTTCGCGGCACCGGAAGTGGTTGAACATGATGCCATTGGCTTCTATACGGACATGTGGGCCGTGGGAGTGCTCACCTATATCTTGTGAGTATCATCTGGATATAGTAGAAGTTTATGCGTTTGATCGTATTAGATTATCCCTAAGTATGTTCAAGGCAAATAATTAAACTCACTTTGCGAGGAACATAAAGTCGTGTTTTAAGCATTTTGAATTCGGGCGGTCTGTCCTTTTGAATATCGGTAACAATTAGATTGCAGAATTACCATTGATTAAAACCTTTGAAATTGAATTGTTGCCATGTATTCTAAACGGAAACACATAGTTTCAACAACAAATGAATCAATCATATGCAAAAACATAGTGCAATCAATCTTTCCATATTCACCTCGAATGTTTTCTATAAATTTATCTCATATCTTCTCTTCAAGGTTGAGCGGCCTGTCCCCATTCGCGGGCGAGGACGACTACGAGACGATGTAGCACATAATCTATGGACAGTCTTATCTCTTGTTTCATTTCTTATGTAATCCCTTAACTCTTACTTGCCTCTTTCAGGTTGAGCGGCCTGTCTCCTTTCGCGGGCGAGGACGACTACGAGACGCTGCAGAACGTGAGGTCATGTGACTTCAGTTTCAACCACGACGCGTTTAGAGGAATATCCGATTTGGCGAGGGACTTCATTCAGAAGCTCATTGTTAAAGTGCCACAGTACGTTGCTTTCTTTTAAAGTAGGGAGTAGGGCATTGAGGGAGAGGGAGAGTAAGAGGGTAAATAAAAAAAAAAAGCGGTGACGACGGAGTGGGAGGGGTTGTCTTGTATGAGTTCTCTAATGAATTTCATTCCTAGTTAGCCAGTTGCGTCTCTTGTGCAATATAAATTATAGATATGAATTTAATCACCCCACTCACAATTAATCATTCAAAACAATTCATCTAGAACTATACAAACGACAGGGTTTTATCTTATCTTCTAATGCGATCGCCCTAGGATCTGATAAACAGTCAAATTTCAATTTAAGATATTCATATGTTGACTGTGATGCTCTTTCGCTCACCAGGCGTCGCCTGACGATCCACGAGGCCCTGGACCATGCGTGGTTGGCCGGTACGCACACGGACATGGACAAACACAGGATCCCCTCGAGTCGATACAACACCATCAGGGACAGAACGCGTCAGAAATACGTAAGAATGGTATTTAATTGACAAATCAAAATTTAAAAAAAAAGAAAATTTAATATACATTTTTAAAACATGATAAATTAAACAAAATATTGATGAAACAAATTTTCCCTCATATTTTATTTGTTCCTAGGAGAAATTGTGTTTGTTGCTTCAATATTTGGTAACTATGCAATTGTTAAGATTAAATAATATGAAATACTGTTGGGTGGATATCTTTGCACTGTCATACACGCATAGGTTTATCCAAAACAAAAAACGAATCGTTTATCAAATTTGGGCGCAAATATAATAATTCCGTTTAAGCTTATGTAAGGTTCAATCCCCGCGGCTGTCAAGATACATGTATGTCGTGATTTTTTTAGTGCTTAGGAACAGTTTTAGTTATTTGTTATTTTCATGACGCACACAGGCCGACTTCCCATCTCCCATGCCTGCTATTGGTCGCATTGCAAACTTCAGCTCGCTGCGTAAGAACAGACCCAAGGAATTCCACATCTACGATTCTTACTTTGGTAAGTATACGTTATAAATGCTTTTGATACAACTAGTATCTCACCACGCTACTCCATATGAGGGTATTTAGAGGTTTAAGACAAAGGGGGCTTTTGACTGTCCACGATTTAACAAGTAACGAGCCAGAATAGTTTATTTACCAGTCCTAAAGAACATTGTACTTCGGGTCGATAGCCCACTGCGTAAGTCGATTCAGTTTCTATATGATTCATATATTTCGCCCCTTTCTCTCTCCTTTCTCCAGACCGCAAAGAAGCCATGCCGCGTTTCATCCGCAAGCCGCACAGCTGCCTCGTGCAAGAGGGCCAAGTGGCCAACTTCAAGTGTCGCGTCGTGGCCTCGACCCCGCCCGTGATCACGTGGTTCTTCAAGGACACGGCCTTGAACCCCAGTCTCAAGTACATGCCCAAGTATTCGGGGTTGGCGTATGAGTTGAGGATTGCGAGGACTAAGATGGAGGATAAGGGCGAGTATGTGGTTAGGGCAGAGAACTCGTATGGCAAGATTGAGGAGACGGCTTTCCTTAATGTCGAACGTGAGTTAAAACATACATCACCTTTTAAATGATAGTTTAAGTTAAATAGTTTAAATGATACACCCTATATGTGGGCTATAAAATATGATGTTTGGTTAAACTTCCTTAATACAAGAAAAATGACAAAGTAGAAAATTAAAGCTGAAATATCTTTATATTATAAAGTATACCACAATTATGTTATGCTTTTCTTGATCAATTTGTAGCGGGAGCGGTAGAGGCGCCAAGGAGAGCAATGAGCGTAGATCCGTTCTCGAGCAGAAGGTGAGAGACAGTTCACTGTTATAGATTGTTTATGCACATTTCGCAAGTATAACGTATCGGATATCTATATGTTCTTCTGATACCCTTCGTCGTTTTGGTATGTAGAGTTTAAATCTATAGACTCTATATTATAATCTTACATGTTCATGCGCACATGTTTATCTACATGTAATTATCTGTATCTGCAAAAGGGGGGGGGGAGTGGTGGATATAAATGCAATGCGGAATATATTTTATTTGATACATTTTTATCTGCGATCTTTTCGTTTACGAAAATTTCGCAGGTATTAAAATCAGTCGAGTTTTTTTCAAAATGCCATGTCCGACACTTTTCTATATGTTATAGGATAAACTTGACATAATAATATGTATTAAAGCATTAAACATGACCGAAAGATGGAGCATAGATGGTTTTGATGAGTCATCGTTATATGATTGTCGAGATATTTAACATTTATGAAAAAATAATTTTCAAAAACCGACATTATTTGGTGCCTCGCTGAAAACCACTGAGACTCATTCTAGGCTCTCATTGGCCACTCATGTTTAAATGGACCAATGGCAAGACGTGCCCCTTTGTTGACATTCATTAATTGATGATTGACAGCGACTTTGACAGAGAAAGTTGCGTCATCGAGTAAAGGCAGTTGTGCGGGGAGGGGGCAGCTATATATAAGGCGCGCTGCTACATAATCAATATTCACTTTCTGCTTACAGTGACACAGTCAGCATTCGTTACAATTTTAGTCTAGACTATAATGTTAATGTTTGAAAAATAAAGTGACAATAATTCTGGAGTGCAAAGGTAGACCTTCGAAACTGAATTTTCTTCGAAATCAAATTAAGCGCCTATCTGTACTTAGGTAAGTATTTCCCATGTATTTTGTCTAAAGCAATTAGCTTATGTGCCCTTAAAGGTATAAGCCTATTTTTACAATATTCATAGTTGAATCGACACCTCAAGAAGATCGCTGATATGAAATCTATGATTGCCTTTCTAGTTATACATATTTTCAATAATAGATTTGTATGTGATATAAATTTGCTAAGTTACGTTATTATTTTGCAGAAACAAGAGCTTCGAGCTGGACTGGGACGAATGGAAGGACGAGCCGGACTGCAAACCCAATTTCTCGTTCCCGCTCAGAGACAGGTTCATTCAGGAGGGTGTAGGCGTGAAGCTCATTGCCACTATCAAGGCTAAACCAATGCCTAAGGTAAGGGCGTTGACAATTTACTGACATTTTTACTAAGGGAAACCTAATGTTCATCCGCTCTTTATCGTCATCTAATTTTTATAGCTCATATGAGTCTTCCTTTTTCGCTACAGTCTCTCTTACGAAACTAACATTATTCTCTCTTTCTCTCTCTATCTCTCGCTCTCTCTCTCTCTTTCTCTCTCTCTCTTTCTCTCTCTCTCTCTCTATATATATATATATATATCTCGCTCTCTCTCTTTCTCTCTCTCTCTCGCTCTCTCTTTCTCTCTCTCTCTCTCTTTCTTTCTTTCTTTCTCTCTATCTCTCTCTCTCTCTTTATTGTGATTCTCCTCATTTCGGTCATTCTGTTTAAATTCTTTATTTAGAATCATCTGGTTTTCTCGATCTATTTAGATCTATACAAATTAAAACCCTTGAATTAAAACCCACAAAGCTCTATATCCCCACTCTAGGTCACGGTGACGAAGGACGGTAAGAAGATCCAATCGTGGGTATAAACATTCCCTATCCCTAACTCCTTTTGGGTAAGGACCGTTCGGGTTATTATT
Source organism: Hydroides elegans (assembly GCA_001703475.1). NCBI lineage: Eukaryota > Metazoa > Annelida > Polychaeta > Sabellida > Serpulidae > Hydroides > Hydroides elegans. The sequence goes on along the minus strand of LQRL01130546.1, from coordinate 17,106 downwards.
CCTATATTTTGATATTTTGATGAATCACCAATTAAAGGTCACATGGACCAAGGACGGCAAGGAGATCCACGCGGGCGGGCGCTACGACATCAAGACGTCGGTCGGTATCTGTTCGCTGGAGATCAGCATGTGCGAATTGGGCGATGCGGCCAGATACACGTGTTATGCGGAGAATAAACTGGGCTCGGATGAGACCACGTGCAAGATCACTGTCAGTGGTGAGTGGAAAATTCAAAATAGTTAAAGTCGTAACTAAAAGAAATAAAACATCACCTATTATCGACGTCGGAGGACATCATTGCATCGTGTTGTAGTACAAATTCAAATGAACGTACCATTGACCAAAATAGCTTCATATACATGTACAAAATTATTTTTTTGAACTTCATTCTTATTTGTGAATAAACCCGAAGCCTATCATCACAATCAGTCCTATTACGTTCTTTATTTGATACATTCAAATTTCCAGTTACCATATATCCTAGTGGCACACATTTTTTTCTTGTTTTTTATTTGCAGAGAAAATCTACACCAAGTCGATCCCCTACCTAGAGGGCAGCTATACCCCGCCAGCCTACAGCCCCCTGCCCCCTCTTCCCCCATCTCACTCATCCACAACCCGTCGCTCTTCAACCCTGTCCTCCACCCTCTCCGGCCCCTCATCTTCCTACCGCTCCTCAAGGCGATCGTCCTTCAGCTACGGGGGATATGGAGGCGGGGCGAGTAGTCGCTCATCGTACAGCAGCTCAACTGGTGAAGGGCTTGGATCTTCAACAAGGAGTTTTTCGACGACGAGGAGTAGGCGTACGTCGTCTATTAGTAAGTACTTTGAATGTCTAATTAAGGGCAGGGTTATTTGGCTTAGTGTTTTTTGCTCATTCTAAACGTTTATTTTCGTATTAAAGTGTAAGCATCTAGTCTAGAAATTCATTATAAATTCCTTTTACAAGAATGGACAAGAATGTGATATAATCATCATTAAACTGTACTAGTAACACTTTCTCTCTCTCACACTCTGTCTCTCTAGGTCTATATTTTTCAAACTCTTTGTCTATTCCTACCTCTCTCATTCTTTCTCTCTCTCCGTTCTGTTTTTCTTTATAGTGTTTATTTTGTGCTCTGATCCTTTCAAAGTTCTCTCACTATCTGTAGGCTATATGTATATACAGTAGACTCTCTTTAATCGGAACTCTTTTAATCGGAACTATCTGTTTATCGGAACCGATTTTAAAATCCCATTATTGTATATTTATACAAATTTACTACTGTTAATCGGAACCCACGGTTAATCGGAACCAAAATGACCGGTCCCGAGGGGTTCCGATTAACGAGAGTCTACTGTGTATATTTTTCTGTCTCTTCTTTCTCTCACTCACTCTATCATCTCTATATCTCTCTCTCTCTCTCGTTCTAAACATATATGCCTTCACTCATAAAATATATTACTCAATAGGTGTGGAAACCACGACGCGTTTTAGACGCATGTCGTCCACCAGTAAGTTCAATAGTTTACAAATCCAACGATCACAGTTTAAACCTGATCTTGTTGACCTCTCCATCACCGATTTTCTCTTTACGGGCCCCGCCATTGCATAGTTTTGGTCCATTTCGCCTCTAATTCACCTATTTAGTTTCCCGTTGGCTTCTCATCTCCTGTTTATGAACTTTTAACCCTCTCAATCTCCTTTTTTTTTTTGACATTTTTGCAACTCACCATTCCTTGATGAACGCATATTTATACGATTTTGCCATTTCCTAATAGTTTGATACATCCTAAGTCTTACTTTTCCTCGATCAAATAACTTGCTGTCATAAAATACTATTTTAAAGCCATTATAAGCAAAAGCATCATGCCAAATCGATTTGGTTCCGAGTACATTCAATTTTACCTCTGAACTTATCTGTTATTCTTAGTACATGTAATATTGTCTTTTGAATAAACTGAAAAAAAACTAAATGTATCTTTATCCCTGTAACTATCTAATGCTTGCTCCAATTTTGTCCATCAAATGAGTTTTAATTTTCTATTTTATTTATCGAAATACAATATAAATCATATTTGTCATGGCCCTTAGCAGTGAAGGGTTGACCTAAATACATGGTGTATTTGTTGATGGTACTCATCATTCCAAATACATAATGCAAGATAAATAAGACTTTGACTTTGAAGCAGTCGTTTGCCTTTTGTTTTTATAAAAAGAAGATTTTAGATGGAAAAGAAAGAAATATATTTTTCACAAAATACAAGCCTAATAATTTATGTTTTGCTCATGTTAGTTAATTCATTTGATCTCATTTATATTTTGCAGCATCATGAAAACCTTTCAACGTCGTGATGTAAAAAGCAGACAACTAAAACCGGAAACACAACTGATCTTAAAATAAACACTGATTTTTCACGCATGCGCGTTGCATAGCAACAGAGACTGAATGCTCATTTGAAATTTATTGTGATTTTTCATTTTTTGTTCGTTGTTATGGTGATATTTAGATTAGGACACACGTAGTAGAGAATGTATGGAGTTTGTTTACAATCAGGTCACGTGGTACTATCAAAAAAATTCTTGAATCTCATTGGCTGATTTTGCCGCTTTACAATTGAAAAGCAGAATTATTCACGGGATCGTTTGAAATAACCGAGCATATGAAACACGGTTACTGGCCGTAAAATAAGTAGAATAATAGATTCACTTGTGTAAAACTGTGAAGATTTATACGATAGAGATTCGGTCGACATTGAAATAAAATGATTTCATTTTTCATTGGCAAATTGTCACAATAAAAATGTTGCCATTATAGGTGCTATGATATATAATAATTTATATCAATACTTTGACATATTTTTCTTGACATTGAATATAATTGTTTATACAGGTTTCCTACAAAATGACAAAGCGTAAGGAAAGTTTCGTTGCACGGATGTGCCTTCACTTTTTACTCAATTTCAAAATGTTTTTGTATGTTTGTTTGTTTTATGAATAGTCACAAAACTTTACCTTGTACATGTTCGTTATTGTAAAATAAAAACTATTGTTGTTATATTGGTCTCACATATGGTAAAGCATATGGTCTGTTAATGTGTTTGTTGCGTTTATGTTTTGTATATAATTTTTTGGTGTTGTTAAACTTTGTCAAACTAGTTTCCAATGGTCCAATTTGGTAAATGATTCAAAGTATACCATTGAGAAAACAATGTTTGACTCTTGTGAGTATATCATGAGCTTAAATATAAGTTACATATTCATAAATGAAATATAAATTTCAAGTTAAGTAAGACCAATTGCCTTTGACAAAACGTTAAAGTGAGGTGAACTACACAAGTTTGTATACATGTAGGTCATATAAAAACTGATTATTTAAACTTATTGTTTATAACATTTGCAAGTTTCTTAAGATTCAAACCCATTTGCTGTATGTTAATGCTTAACACACATTATTATATACCACGTATATTTGTTAAATCCAAACCAGTGAAATATAAAACATGTATATTTTTTCATTGAATAATAAACCAGTTGTATTCATAGTATAATATCCCTCATCTTGTGTTTTACTCCTTAAATATATTTATCGATTGATATATTTCATCGGTCAAATGTGCATTGCACACATTGATATCCGAATAAAAAAGCTTTGCTTAAACTTCAAATACATATATTAAGGGTGCTTATAACCATTGTCAATGTAAGGCAATTTTATATGTTTGTCACGTTCAATTATGGAGTGTTTTAAGTTACTTCTAACGTCATTGAATTCGTTTAGGTAATGAGCCATATTTTTCAAAATGTGTGTTCTAGTGTTAGCTTTTTTTGTCGCTTATTTTAATGCTGTACTGCGTTTGACTTCAAAAGGAAAATATATAATTTAAAAGAAGTTCACATAATTAATTTATGTGGAATTGATCACCTTATTTCTAAAAAAAAAACATTATTCGATGACAAGTTCATCCATTGAATATCACTTAGCATTGAATACAGAATTAAATTTTAGTGAACTGTACATGTACATAATTTATTTCAATGAAAAACTGAGTTTAACACTAATATCCGGTACGAAGTAAGTTTATGCCTGAATCAGTATTGCTAATGTTGTTTTAAAACAAAACACAAAAACCTGCAGCATTTTACGGTGTATATGTGCGGTGCTAGTTGTATAAGGTGCTACATAATTTAATCTGGTGAATAATATTTGAAGTTTTTATTTTAATTTATGATGTATGGGTTGTGCAATGTTAATTAAAACTTATATAAACTCTTGTTATTTTCAAAACTTTGAAAATAAAAGGCCTTTGTTAACGAATTTTCTTTGTCTTATTTTGTGTATTTTTAGTGTATACGTTTGCATTTTAGAATATGCTTACGTACATGTACATTAATTTACACGTTTTCTTTCAATCATGCTATTACAATCATTCGATCGCAATCAGAAATATGTATTATAATTCATTTTTCTCTTGTCTAAATAAGTCAAACGGTTAAGTTGGAATAAGAACATTCATGTCCAGGACTAGATAATGTTCACTGGCGTTAACTAGGTTCGCTAGGTTCACCAGTGAACCAGGTCAAATCTATGGTTCGCTACGTTCGCTACGTTCACCAATGAACCGAGTCGTAGCCCCGTTCACTACGTTCGCTAGGTTCACCAAAGCATGAAGCAAAAGAATCACATACATTATTATTGCGTCACAATACGTTTCCAAGCTAAATGCCATATTTTGTTCACGTCACAACGTTTAGCATTCGTGACGCAATAAATAATTTGAATATTTACAGTGATTTTCTGATGTTTTTTTTATAGAAAATGATATTACTTATCGTTATTAAACAAGTTAAGATTCATTTTGAAAATAAAGAAATTATAAATGACGCGAAGAAAAAGATGAAGAAGAAGAAGAAGAAAAAAACTTATAAGAAGATGATGATAAAAAAAATGAATGAAGAGAAAAAGCAAGGCAATTAATATATCAGGCAATAGTAATAAAATGATATAAATTTAAGCACCTATCAACAAAGTATACAGATGGTGTTTTTGCAAATATTTTTTCATACACATTCAAATTGAATGTTTTAATGGTTGATCAAGTTTGTTATGAATATTAAGTTGCGTAGACGAACATATTAAAAAGTCGCTATTGTACTCCCATTCACTGGTGAACCTAGCGAACGTAGTGAACGGGTATTGTGCTACCATTCACTGGTGAACCTAGCGAACGTGGTGAACGGGTATTGTGCTACCGTTCACTGGTGAACCTAGCGTACGTAGTGAACGGGTATTGTGCTACCATTCACTGGTGAACCTAGCGAACGTAGCGAACCGGTATTGTGCTACCATTCACTGGTGATGCATCGAACATGAGCCACGCTTTTATATATATTCTATAAAAGTGTTTGGTGAACTTAGCGAACCTGGTGAACCCCGGTGAACATATGCGAGTTCTGGACATACCTCAATAAGAATGCCGAATAAGAACGAATTATACGACACCGTATAAAAACCCATTTAATCTGCATAGATTCTAATGCAGACATGTTCATTGTACATG
>LQRL01130543.1:5439-16011 GCA_001703475.1 Hydroides elegans | reverse complement strand
GGGTATTGGGGGGGGGGGGGGGGGGTGGCTTGTATTTGGCCCCGATGGATCCCGGGTCTATTGCCCTAGTGGTGGAAACGTGTGAGCAAACTCGTACAGAGGGGAAATTGTCTTGTTCTTGTGGATTGATTGTTGTGCTTTTTCATGTAAGCGCCAAATGTTTGACACTGTTTCATATTAGACCATGCTTCTATTGTTGAATGTAGATTTTAGATGCTGACATAAGCTAATAACCATGTCAAACCTAAAGCATTGTTCAATATATTAAAACACACCATTTTCATTGTAGATGGAGATAACCAATGACGTGCAGTTTCTTCTTCCTATCATGGCAACCATTATGGTTGCTAAGTGGGTGGGCGATTTCATCACACATCCCCTTTATCACGCTCTGCTTGAGCTCAAATGCATTCCGTTTCTCGATGCTGAACCAGTGATTACGAACGAAAAACGGAAAATGTAAGGTCATGCAATATGTATTCGAAGAGTTCGGATGAATTAGAGACAAGTAACATTGGTCCTTTGCCAATTGTATGCTCTTGGATTATATCTAAGTCTAAACTATTAATTGGTAGATCAATCTTAAAGGTTTCAAATAAATTGGTTATTGGGATATTTTATTGTTATGTGGGCGAAATATGTCCCTTTTTGCTAATAACAAACATTTGTACATGCACCTAAATGACATTCACAATGTTTTGAACAGTTAAGGTTGAACCAGGGTATATTATTGCTGGATTATATTTCGTCTCAAATAAATTCGGGATCAAGCCCTTTTAGGTATTCTGATGTTCATGTAATCTCATGTGTTTTCTAAAGTATTGTTGTTGATTCTTTCAGGATCAATCTAGAGCTTTTTAAGGCCTCCGATGTCATGACCAAAGACCCGATTGTGGTTCGAAGTCAGGAAAGTGTCTTCCACTTGGCAACTGTACTACGTTCTTATACACATGGTGGATTTCCGGTTGTTGTTCCCGATAAAAGCACGTCAAAAATATTCTTTGGTTTCATCAACAGGTAAACATCCCGGGCAAATGTCACAGCTTAGGTCTAGATCAGGCTCCCGTATTTAATAAAATTGAAACCTAGTCTAAACTAATGCTGTGAAATCGGACAAGGTGATTGTACTTTTTTTTCGATTAACTTACTCAAATAATATATTTGACAAAATAGCAGGTTAGGTGTTTATTAGTAGAAAACGAAAAGTGACCTAAGGTACATATAGCACAAAATGTTTTGAGGCATTAAATATTCATAAAGCTTTTATTTTACTTATGAAAAGAAATAATGTCATGCTTGCTTTTTTCCTTTTTCATGGCGATCGGTTTTTAAACTGAAACCGGTTAATTCACATTTTTGATGAATAATAGGATGAAATTAGTTACATGACATGGTAATCATAATACTCATGTTTTGTCAATGAAACGCCTTTACTGTTTTATATACCATAAAAATGAAATAATTATATTGTTCCAGGATGGAATTATTGGTGCTTCTCAAACAAGAAAAACTCTTCAAATCATTAGTAGAACTTGAAAACTCTCCAGCACAATCACACATACCATATCAACAAGTGAACATTGATAAGATATCGCAACCCGAAACTATAGATGCAATGCTTAAAATATATACGGAAGACGCCAGATACAATGATTTGTACATCGATTTAGTGCCATATGTTAACCAATCCGCTGTGACTTTACAGGGCAAATTTTCTTTGCATCGCGCTTATATTATATTCCGGACACTAGGTCTAAGACATTTAACCATCGTTAACGAAGGAAATCAGGTCACTGGTGTGATTACGAGGAAAGATTTAATGGGCTTCAGCATGGAAGAGAAACTGGCTGATAAGATGAATGTCGCTTTTTCCTGTGAGGCCAGGAATGTGCCTTTGTCGGAAAACGTCAGTTATCCTACGTGAGACTAAGCGGCGTTATGGGATAAAGCAATAATGAGAAAAACAAGAATTGTGATATTAATATGTATAAACAGTGCCATTTGATTACTTTTGTCATAGGGATATTGTAGATGTGATATTAGGAGTTAATGATGACACGGCATTACTGGTATCGAGTGGTATATAATACATTTAAACTAGCTGATTCAGATTATACCAATTTGAATTTCAGTATTGAATCGAAACGGGGGCCTAGAATCTGCCAATAATAAGTGCAATGTCAAGTTTCAAATTTACATAGCCTTTGTCTTTTATCGTAACAGAGTCGTTGGTATTCTTTGAAGTGTAATCAAATAGGCAGCTACATCTTAAGAGATATGATATCAAATGGGCTTCGTAGTTGTGCTATTTGTTTCCGGAGTCTATATAAAGGGTCATGTTCAAAACATCAACTTTATGATTATACAGATCTGTGGAGGAGAAACGCAACAAGCTAGCTGCAGCTAGCGTCATTTAGCTGCAGCTAAAAGCTGCAGTAAGCTTCGATCTGACTGCAGCTTACCGCAGCTCAGCGTCATAAAGATGCGTCTTTATGGCGCTAAAAGCTGCAGTAAGATGCATCTAACCAGACAAAGTAAACATTTATCGTGCCCTTTTTGTATGGTTAATCTCAATTGATATAAAACTGGTAACAATATCATGCCCATTAATGTTGTGTTTGGAGTGTAAATTATTTCATTTAATGATTTTTTTTTTCTAAATTAAACCATTGCTTATTAAAGTAATTTAAATATAAAATGATGAATGATAAACACTTAAAATTCTATCCACAAAATAAGAAGTAGGCCTAATCAATGCATTTAGTTTGCACATGGAGATGAAATGATTCAAGGATTAAGGGAGGGGGATCAGGAAAACTCTAATGGTCAACGTTGGATGAATATTTGCTCTTGATGTGTTAAATACTGAAGGGGATAAAAGATCAGTTCAAAGATTATGAGAGGGGCATCAGGAATATGAGAGGGGCATAAGGAACTTTCAAATGGTCAATTATAGAGGATAATGTTATTGATGTTTTAATATAACAATGGTTTCACATGAAACCTTAAAGTTAAAAAGAGTCCATTTTCGAGTTTATAAAAACTATTCGAGTGGTCATAAAACAATAAACAGTGCAAAGTGGTGTATGAGTTACTTATCACAGCACAATCCACTATTTGCTTGATATCATAGATCAAAATATTTATTATAAAACATAATCTTATAATTTGAATTCATAATCATTAATTGATACAATATCAAATCACTATTCAGCGGATAAACATTCTATGCTGAACGCATATACAAAATTATGAAAACAAGACAACCAATAAATCTGTCTAGACAAGGCTCTTAAAATATGCGGTCATTTGCGGTAAATAAGCTGCAGCTAGCTGCAGCTCGGTTGAAGCTTATCGCAACGACGGGTTGAAGCTAGCTGCAGCTAGATGCGGTAATATACTGCCGCTAGCTGCATCTAGATGTTGCGTTTCTCCTACACAGATCTGTACGTGCTGTGCAATATTGTTGAATTAAAGTTGCAATCTCATTGATGAATATTAAAAAGTGGATAAGGGTTTTTAACGTGTCCATGATATTAAGTGATCGCGTATTTACGAAATGTAGAATAAGATATCAATTCAATATCTATGCATTTAGTTGTTAAGTTTACATTCCTCTGTGTTGACAAAAGTATATGAATAAACATGTCATGAGAATAAATAAAAGATTGTTTTATATGTAATATCTTTTATTTTGAAAACTCAACAAATCTTTTTGCTAATAAGTTTTCTACTACAACGAAAACTGAATCCATGCCCATTTTGTTTTGTGTGCAGTGTCTCAACATCACTCATTTAAGAGCATTCATAAAATATAACAAAATCATCTGTAGTTTGATGCTTAAGATTTTTTTTTCACAAAGCATCGTTTTTATGTATGACCTTCTTTGATTCGTAGCACGTATTTCTATAATCTATCTGCATAAACACATTTCATGCTATGAAGTATCTTAGTACAGTTTTTATTGGTATCATAATCATCCCATATCATAGTAGGTACGAACTCAACACATTTAGATTATATGTTCTTCAGTCTGTATCTTTAAATCGTATTTTCGGGATATTTTCTTATAAAATCACAAGTCGCTACGGCACATGAATCCCGGTCCCTTGGGTGGTTCTGAGAGTGCGGTCAAGCCTCCCTTTGGTTCCGAAGCGAATCGGTTGTTTTGTCCACTCCTGTATAGAACAAAGAATTTTGAAGGATTGTATAGGAAAATATTCTAGTATTATTAGAAATTGATATGTGAATTTTCCTTGTATGCCGTTATTTAATATTCATCAAGAATTTTAAGTAACTAATTCATCCCGTAAGTCATCCCATTGCGAGAAACATAGTAAATTATAATTTTAAATTTTATTTAAAATCATCAAAAGGTAGATAATTTTATAAGATGAATTGATAAAATCAATTCATTAACATCCTAATAAGGAATATTGCATACATGGCACTAAGCGAAAAAAAAACAGCGACGTTACCTGGGGCCTGCTTTAGGAGTCCTACCAGCTTTAAGGTCATTCAAAATTTCATTAATATCATCGACAGTCAGATCCTCCTGTAAAAGGAATAAAATAAATATATGCCAAAGAATGTCATATGCACGAGTAGATTTGCTTAATAATGATTGACTTGATCAAATTAAACTATAAAAATTCCCTATTTTAATACTCATGTAGTAGTATAAGCCCTATAGCCCTATAATACATTATGTTAGGGCTTTCCTGGGTGGGTAAATTTGCTACCCGAACACCTGACCTAAATACACAATTTCATATGGGTCTCATCCACGAATAGTCTGCAAGATATGTTGTAATTTCATAATATTGCAAAAGATCAACTCGTATATCGTGTTTATTCTTATTTAACTAACAAAATCTCACTGAAAAACTATTTTTAAAGGCTTTAGGTGACAGTAACAATTTTATCAGCCTTTAGCGTGTAATTTGATGAGTTTCAATTTCCCCATAATGCAATATTTCGGGTACCCGAACCGAAATTTGGGTTCGTGTACTGGAAGCAATTATCAGGTACCCGACTACCCGACACAGTCCTACATTATGCATATAAATTTATTTAGCTCGGACGTTAGAATTCCACTCACGTAGTAGTTGTCATTGATCTGCACCATGGGCGCGTTCACACATGCGCCAAGACACTCGACTTCGATGAATGTGAACATCTTGTCAGGGGTCGTTTGGCCTAATTCGATACCTGTGACAATCATATAGTGAAAGAGAATTCAATTGAATTAATTAAAGCATAGCTAAAAAACATTGTTAAACCATAAAATACCAAGGTTTTTTATTTACGTAAATACCAAATGTAGTCACAGGTACAGGTTTCATCTCCCGTAAAAGCGTTTTCTAACCACCGAACTTAGATAAAGTTAACAGTTGAAAACAATATTGCTATATTGCACATAAGAAACACTCATCATTTACACATAATGATATATTATAGTTGTACCGTTTTATCATCATTTTCAACAAAAATAGTTTTCAACGTATTATCATTCAGCATTGAAGCTTTGAATCTATGCTTACCTAAGTTTTTCTTGATGGCATCAACAATCACGTCACTGCCTACGCCACCAAGCATACAGGGAGTGGTTGTGCAGATCTGCACGAAATATTTACCAACGGGCTCCCTAAAACGAACAGACATCATCTGTTTAGAGGGATATACTTTATTGGTGACTGGTTATTTCATTTCTTTTTTATATTTTGCATTCAGAGTTAATATGACGGCTTACAATATGCTTGCAAATTCAAGTCTTAGAGAGCAGGAAGTTTATTATTTTTTTATGATTCTGAATTATAAACATACAAACATTTTTTTACTTAGAAATTTTCAAATCTAAGGTACGCGTATGATCGTACAAATACATAAGGAAGCTTTTGAATCGTTACCGATTAAACATTGTATAGAAAGTGGCCACTTCATAGACGCGCATCCTTGGCATCTTCAAGTAATCGGCAACGTAGTGCATCGCAGTAATTGGCAACCAACCTGTTATTTACAAAGAAAATTATTTTGAAAAGCTAAAACCATATGTCATAATGTGCTACCGAAATTACAATATATATTTGTTTATTCAAATTTCCAATGTAAAACAAAGGCTAATTTTCTCACTGGTTTTACCATTTCTAAATCTAAATTTTGAATTAAATGAACGTGAGTCACGTATATCACTATTTATTTTTAACTGATATTCTTGACCAAACCTGTTCGTTATACTGAATACTTTGATTTTATATTTTCAAAGATTCGTGGTGAATTGCAGAATATGTGACCTGTGTATTTTGAAATAAGCCAATAGTGACAGTAGCAGTGTCCTGCTGGGAAGGTTTTACTGTTATTTAAATGAACACAAATATAATACCATGTTGACGCTGCGCTAAGTCGAGAAGAGGAATTGATGCAGCCGCTTCATGGCCCACTGGGTAGTTGCCAATGATAACATCCGCGCGCTAAAATAAATGTAACTTCATCTGAGTAAAATGATTGAATCATTAATTTTTTTAAGTTAGCAAGAAAATAAATGAATATCTTAAGTAGCTCAATTCTCAAGTCGCCGATTTCCCATACTTAACTTGTACTTTTGGAGCATCAAGAGTTCCTTGCTTTGCTATATTTACATTAATTTTATCTTCTATTTTCGACAAAGCTGTATGGAAAGACATATACATTGGCATCATTTTCATAATAAAGTTGAATAATCAGTATATTATATTTTAAACGCCAGGGATTCCAATGCCAGAAATTGTGAACTTCATTTCTTCACAATTTAATTTAATTCAAGGTTAAACTATCTATATATTGAATTGTGTGATATCGGTTTCCACGAAGTTAGCAAAATCTTCAATGGAGCCCAGTTAATGGGTTGATAAACATAGGGCAATTTACCTTTTTATTTTCTGGTGTAAATTCAAATTTCACATCAAGGTTGTTTGCGTCTGAATCTCTATGCTGAAAACAAATATAAATACTTGTAGGAATGAAAGTTTTTTTTTCAGTTCAATAAGTTTATTTCATTTCATCCTGTCATTAATCAAACGGATGATGGTGACATTTTTTTATTGCTACAAACTTCTAAAATAAATGTTTAAAATCTGGTTGACTCGATTGCATACAAGGGAAGCTATATTTAAATTTGACTTGATATGGAAATGGAACAAATTTCAAAGTTCATATTTTACAACTTCTTCTTTATTTTCAAAGTTCACATTTCTACGGAGATTTAATATACATTAATATTATATTTTTAACTTATTATGGCGGCAAAACGCTGTCAAAGAAATAACGGTTTACATTTGTTCCATTTCCATATCCAGTGCCATTTTTATTATCGCTGCGCTTGTATGTCATTTTATTATAAATTATAATGTATATCGGATCATAATTAGCGGACCCTTTTGTTACTCATGTTGAATTATGTTATATAAATGATGATAGAAATATAGTTAAAGCACAAACCACAAAGAGATGATCGCCTAAAGCGGCCTGGCTTCTGTGCAAGCTCCTCACTGGCTGGCTTCTCTGCAATTTAAAGATGCCATTTAATAAAAAGCAAATATTATAAATAAAAAAGTATTCAATCTGTGTTTATATATAGCAACATAATTTCTAGCTTTCAATTGATAATATGTTCTGATACGTATCCAATTTCGGACAAAATATAATTTTACATAATGGGCGATATTATAAGAAATTATCGAATTCCTAGTTGAAAATAATAATTCTTGATACCTTTACATATGGATACAACAATTGAATTGTTTTATATCAAAATCTTACCAGGGAATTGCCAACAAGTCGCAAAGCACTAGAAAACATTGTGAAAATGATTTTGAAGACAACTAACAGGGTTCGTCCTTGACCCCAAAATCAAAATAAACTTGTGAAAAGGTGGTAAAATTAAAAGCCATTAGACGCCTAGGGAAATGTCGATAGAAACAATGCTCCAGTTGTTGCACTTATAATTGTTGATTAATCGGTTGGAAATTTTAAAATTTCGAGCATACGTGACAACTTTATAATAAACTAATGAGTAACTGTTCATCTGGTCTTCGAAAAATAAACACCCATTCGCAAATTATTTGTGTTCAAACAGGATTATGTGATAGAGAGTTTGGGCAGATTGTTGGGAAACACTTTAGAGCAACCATCATGAACATCACGAAATTATCAAAATCATGAAAATAAACATACCTTAGGTGGATCAGTAGAAGTGTTATCCCCAAAACACATTTAGCCCAGCCTCTCTAATGTTGTTCATATTTTTGAAATTGCTAAAGGTAATTTCCTTATATTTTAAAACATGCTTGGTTGGGTTCCATTCAGGAAAATCAGGCACGCCACACACAGTTAGCAATGTAACCATAGTTTACACGCAGCATCTCTAACTCATAAAGAATAATTACGATGTTATGATATGTAACATTGTGATTAGGGGTTTCGGTCCTTTCTCGAGACTCTTAATATTTTTTGATTGTCCCCCAGTGGATCTCGAGTTTAATATATCAAAAAATATCTTTATTTATGACATGAGCAACCATCATGAACATCACGCAAATATCAAAATCATGAAAATAAACATACCTAAGGTGGATCATTAAAGTGTTATCACCAAAACACATTTTAGCTCAGCCTCTCTAATGTTGTTCGTATTTTTGAAATTGTTAAAGGTAATTTCCTTATATTTTAAAACATGCTTGGTTGGGTTCCATTCAGGAAAATCAGGCACGCCAGACACAGCTAGCAGTGCAACCATAGTTTGCACGCAGCATATCTAGCTCATTAAGAATAATTACGATGTTACGATATGTAACATTGTGATTAGGGGTTTCGGTCCTTTCTTGAGACTCTTAATATTTGTTGATTGTCCCCCAGTGGATCTCGAGTTTAATATATCAAAAACCATCATTATTTATGATATAAGCAACCATCATGAACATCACGCAAATATCAAAATCATGAAAATAAACATACCTAAGGTGGATCAGTAAAAGTGTTATCCCCAAAACACATTTTAGCCCAGCCTCTCTAATGTTGTTCGTAATTTTGAAATTGTTAAAGGTAATTTCCTCATATTTCAAAACATGCTTGGTTGGGTTCCATTCATGAAAATCAGACACATCAGACACAGTTAGCAGTGTAACCATAGTTTATTTATGACGTCATGCGTTAGATCATCGATAAATCCCTTTTTTTCCCCAGCGAGCTTTTCCCGTTATTTGCCAAATACATTCCCTTCAATTTTTGGGATGACTCTCTAGTAGGGGTATGTGAGTGCCATTTAAAGGGCTTGCAGACAGCTTGGGATGACGTGCAACAACAGAAAGATGTGGGAAACTTGGCATGTTAGACACTACGTGTAGCGGAAGCAAACTTGACAACGAACCTCTATTGCTCGTTGGTAGAGCATTGGGACAAGAAATCTTAGTGTTCCGGGTTCCATCCTTGCGCGAAAAGAATATAATAACATGAGATAAGGATAAATGTAAATTGTGTTCGTTCAAAATATACTAGGGTAGGAAGGTCCAAAAGGTTTTCCTTCAAATCTTCTTCGAGGCATATACGGTGGATGCTGGAAGAACTAAAGAAGTTGTTAACATTAGCAAGAATGAGATTCAAACCAGCCAAGTCGAGAAGCCTGTCTATTAGGAAAGGAAAACTTAGTCTTCCGAATATATATATAGTCTCAAGAATATATATAAAAAACGACCATATCCACAATCAAAGAAAAAAAAACAATCAAGTGCTTAGGTAACTGGTTTAATGAAAGCATATGTGACACAGAAATTCATAACACTGGGCATCGATGCTGCGCTGACAAATCAGCGCAGCGTTGGTGGTGTGAAGGGTTCACAATTCATTAGCTTTGTCAGAGAGACTGAGATAACACGCGGAAAGCAGGTGGAAACGGCGGCAGGAGGGATACTAGCAACAAGCTTTCCCGCAGCATATAACTACCACGAAACAACGACCAGCCAAAGTGTTGTAATCACAAAACAAAACTAGCAGTGTCAATAGAGCTCATGACACCGTAAGCAGAAAGAGTAGATAAAACTCATGAATCTAAACAACTGAAGTATCTAAAGTTAGTTAAAACTGCCAAGATAAATAGTGGAAGACATGGTGTATCTCAGTAGAAGTAGGATGTCGTGGTTTTCTCGCGTAGCCAGTGCGGATAACGCTGGGTTGATTGGCATTACTAGAAATGACGGAAAGAAAATCATTATAGAGGCTGGGGTGCAAGCCGAAAAAGTACCCTATTGGATTTGGTACAAGAGAGAAAAGCACAAAAGCCTACCAGTTCCAAGTGGGATTTTATCAATCTAACTGGCCCATTTCTGGAAGTCGTCGATGTAAGGGACGAAACGACCGCCAAAGGAAAATGCATCCTGATAATGGGGCCGGTATGACGCGACCAGATGTCGTTAAAAGTACTGTGTATATTTTGAGCAAATGCGTATTTTTTAGACTGATTTAGTTCGGTCCAGTGTTCTTTTTTAATGAGAAAGTAAAGTATAAGCTGGTAAAAAGATAACTTTTTGAGTAGTCAATGA
>LQRL01130527.1:0-22097 GCA_001703475.1 Hydroides elegans | reverse complement strand
CTGGTCGCCTTCATAATTCCCCGAAACCAGCAGTGACACCAGGAGAAGGCCTGACGACACCCGCGGCCTCGCGTCTCAAGACGTATGTGAGTATACTGTGACACATACTCAATACTCAAAGCATGCACTTCAGCAGCAACATTACCTCAAATCTTATAACTATCTTTTGAATAGTTAAGATATTTATCTTGGTATGATATATTTGATATAAATTCCGAATATTGTGCGCTTGGATAAGGATTTGAACTAATATAGAAGCAATGTACCCTATTATGTATATAAACCTTTTCCAGATTAGTTGAAATATTAAACATAACATAATTTGACTTTATATAGAATTTTCCTTTTTTTTAAAATAAAGGATAGCTTATTGAAAAGAGTCTATATATATATATATATATGAACAGTCATATGTATAAGATAAAAAGATTGTAAATAGTTGTGCTCTAAATGAGCACCTTCCATCTAGTTAAAATTAATTTGTCTATGTATATCTCCAGTACACTCTTCAAACTTTGATTTAGGGTGCTGCAATGATATGCAATATACATGCTACAGGGTATCTATTCGTTTTAGGGCAAGTATACTTGCCCTGATTTTTTAGGGTAAGTATACTTGCCCTGATTATTTTCAAGGCAAGTATACTTACCCTGGTTCCTGGCCTTAGTGATCAAATTTGAAACTTTGAAAATATTATAAGTAAAACTGAATCGATGAAGGAAATTAAATCGGTAAAGAAATAAATGACATGATATTAATGATAACACGATAATAAATACGATTAAATATTATTCAATTACTTAGTTGAATTAATTGCTTCAGGTTTGCATACATCTGGCGGTGATTGAAACATGTGAAAAATATTGAAGATTTATCAAATCAACCAACATATGAATATATAGTATGTTTAATTTAATTGAAATCAAAATAAGAATAACAAATTCATGATTTTTGTACATTCTTTGTATCTTAATACGAATTGCGGCGGTCATTTAATCAATATATATACGATTAATAACCATACTAAATATCATTTTGTCGTAGGCAATTTTCAATTATAATGCGACGTTTAAACAGTCTTGTATTTTATCCCCATTTAAGGTTGTAATGCATATTTAAACCTAACTTAAGCTAATTAAAGTTATATTTGAAAATCATTATTATCCTATTTTCGCAGACTTTTGAATTGAAAAAAAAACACATTCGGAAAGCTATGTATTTTATTACTGTAATATTCATTAAAGACTACAATTGGACATTTATTTTGTTTTTCAAAATATGATGACTGATAACACATACATTATTCGCTGCTTTCTTCTTTATAAAGCGTTCCGATGAACATATTATCGTGGTGTATGGTTGATATGAGTTAAAGTCCAGTCACGAATATTTGATCTTGTAAAATTAATAAGTACACTTTTGTTATATATTTTTGATAAATAATTAGCATCTCTTAATCATAATTATATTTTACATAACGTATAGATTTTCTTATATACTAATTGATACTAAAATAAGGTAGAGTTTTAATAATCCCTCAATTTGATCTAGATGATTGGAAATTTGTCCATTTGTAAAATATTTAACCGAATTCGTCAACATCAATCAGATATAATCACACATTAAACGCTTTCACTCAGTAGTTTGCCAGTTGTTTTGTACTCCGTTGAATACTTGTATGTTACACGGTCACTCAGTTTGGCTGGACCCCATTTGGAATTCGGCCTTGATGCTGCTGCTATACGCTGAAAGCCAAAGGGGTACACTTACATTGTTGTTTAATGCAAATGAGCTATAATTTAAAGAAGCTCATGTTGAGTGATATGCTAGTAAATTAATGATAAATGGACTAAAACCTGTATATATTAATTGCTATGTGCATATTTATTTCTGAATGTTTGTATAATACACCTTCAATATTGAGCCAGGTTGCTTGCCAGTTGCCCAAACAAAACTGATAAACAGTGGCATAACAGAAGTTAACGCTGCTACCCATCCAAGTACTATGGCCCACCATGGGTACCCATAACTGCCATAGTAAGGTGGGTACATAGACGTCAGGATGAAAATCATTGATATCTGCAGGATATAAAATGAGGTAATGCAAATTGAATAATAAATATCAAGCGAAATTCGCGATTGTATGCATATAAGACATAACAAAATATAGAAATAGAATATGATATTATTGAAATGAAAAAGTACAAATCAGGAATTAAGCAATAATTTACATTGATATATATGAAAAATCAATTCAAAGTGCTACATGATTGCATGTATCACAAGAACTACAATAAATCAGATAAACAAAACAGAATAATATTTATAGACTTAAAATTATAGAAAAGTCTACAAACAGCTAGCATAATAGGCGCCGTGAAACAGAGGCAAGTTTTCCAGTATATTGATGGTCGCTTGCCCGTCATGCACTCGACGTCGTAATAAAAACGTTTGTGCCCTGAGATGAAACATTGAAGAATTCAAATCTAGTTCAGATGCATAAACATGGTGTATAAATTATTTAAATATAAGTATATAAAGAATATATAACATTGCATATGACACATCAAACGTTACGCACTTATATATAACAAAATAATGCCTATACATTTTTTCAAGTTTATTTTATACATATGTAGAGTTGAAAGGATTCTTTGATTTACATACTGTTACTATGCTAACACAAATATCTTACCATATAGCCACACAACCACCATACACTCACACAGTGAAATTAACGACAAACAGAGACATCCCGCATACCAGTCTATCACTTGAAATACATACATGCCACCCTACAAATATTATGGGTTTCATTTATAAACATATATACTTAAGATGTAACTATGTAATTATGTGGGTACCTTATCAATATTTCAAAATTCATTCGCAAATTGACTGTTATGAATTTATAAACAATTGTAGAGCAAGCAAGTATGACCCACATTATAAGATCGAACATTTAAGCGAAAATGCAAAATATTTTTTTCCGATATATTATTTGAAGATTTTAAAACGGATGATGTTGATAAACGTTGTCATACCCTAGTTGTAGTTGGAAGACCAAGCAAAAACATAATGAATATAACACAGGCTGTAAACGTCTTTTTGAATTTTCTAACACCAGGAAATGTGTCCTCTAAACCACTTGTCACTGCCTCAACGCTTGCTAACTAAAACATTGATATTATTTGAAATATAATGATGCCATAAATATTTCAATAATGTAATATAGTAGCTTATCTGCTGTAATGATTAAATTATTCTTTTATATAATCTCCATTATGATTTTCAATATCACTGGACAACCCATGCAAATAATTTATTTCAAATTAATAGGTATGAATAGTATTAACCATTCCTTTACTAATACATATTTAATTTTAAATTGAATCGTTTACAACAGGTGTTGTAAATAATGAACTTACGACTGTGTCTATGCTGATGGTGATAAGTGTTATAAAGAAAAATACTGCCCAAATTGGGGCTCCGGGCATTTTTGCTAGTGCCTCTGGGTATGCGACAAAGGCCAACCCGGGACCTGTAATTTAATGACAATATATAGTGCACTTCCATAATATAGTAGCATATAGTTGGCGCGATTGAACACAGAGCCTTGTGTAAACAGCATACATAAAGCATTGTTAAAAGATCCTGTTTCAGGATTTATCAATAATATCAAACTTACCAGAACGAATAACCGTGTCGATCGCGAGTCCACTTTGCTCTGCCATAAAGCCAATTACAGAGAAAATGGCTATACCCCCAAGCACACTTGTCGCCATATTAATAATTGGTACACCAACCGCTTCTCTAAACAAGATGATCTATGAACATTTAATTCGAGGATAAAACGCAGAAATTCAGTGGCAAATAAAAGTCAAAGATTACTAGTTTCAATACTCAGGAAATTATATATGTGATTACTGGCATAATGTCCCTTTGGAGTGTCATTTACAATTCATCCCAATGTTACATATATGTGTAATGCATAATATATACAATATAACTCTAATAATCTATAACTCTATAAATTCCCTACGTTAGTCTAAAAATTACCGATAGAATTTGTTATTGAATTTGCTGTAAGAGGCCATTGCAATTATCCCTCCACATGAATTTCCTAACGAATAGAAAACCTGAAGGTTTGCTTCCACCCACACCTGAACATACCAAAATCAATGAAATAAAAACAATATTCAAGCTTTCATTTAAATCATTTGAATGAATTTTTGGGGCAAGTAACATTTATACAATGTTTATATGTACATACTTGGAAACATGCAGATTAGCTTTGTGCATGCTTTTGCACTTTTAGTCACACACAATACTAATCATGCATGTACGCTAGAAATAATTTTAAACATAAATATGATAAAAAATATCATATAGCTAATCAATAAACAGACTATTTTCGAACAATTCATTGTGACTTAGTGTATTATTTTACACCACAATGCCTTAACTGTTCGTTTAAGACATATCTGAATGAAATAAAGTTAATTATTTGCTTTATACCTTAGGATCCAGCAGTTTTGCGAAATCAGGGACTAGAAAGTATTTGATCCCAGACATAGACCCAGGCAGTGTAATTCCACGAACAGCCAGTGCAATTAACAGAATATATGGTGCCGTGGCTGTGACGTACACGACTTTTCCGAGTGATTTGACTCCTTAATTGAAATTACATGTTAATTAGGTTGGAATAATATGATTTTCACAAATGAATGAATACTGATTGGTTAGACTATCTGTCGAATTAGAACACCATTCTCTGAACAACTTAATTATAAAAACTTTTTTATATACTAAATATCTTTATTATCACCATTATTTTCCATTATGCTTTTTCTTGGAATTATACTTAAAACCCATATATAACTCTTACCTTTGCAAAGACATAGAAACAACACAAACCACGAGATGCAGTAAAATAATAAAATGTCATATTTTATTCCTCCAAGATCTTCTATTCCCCTCGAAATATCGAGCACTTTTCGCCTAAAGTAACATATTTCATGAATTAAATGAGTTCACAAAAAGTAAGAGTAATCACATTATTTGGATGTTTCACAATTAATACGGTCAATAGTGTGTACGTTCCAAATAATCGAGGAATCTTACTCGAAAAACTCTTCCGCCGGAGACTGAGGATGTAATAGAACGGAATCGTTTCTCAAAGACGCATTTGGTGATACCATATTGTCATGGTAGTCATTGTGAACCTGTAAGTATTAAGAAAACGAGTATGATACAACTGATGATTGTTGATTCGTCATTCAGAAACACCATAATAAAGTGCGATTATTGACACATAAATTACATGTTAGGCCAATTGAATAATATTTTTGGGTCATTAATTATAATTTGCATAGACAATTAACTTTTTATTGTGTCATAAAACTATTGAAATATCTTCAATTTAAGTCAAACATATA
The DNA here is from genome assembly GCA_001703475.1 of Hydroides elegans. Lineage (NCBI taxonomy): Eukaryota > Metazoa > Annelida > Polychaeta > Sabellida > Serpulidae > Hydroides > Hydroides elegans. Next base: position 16,659 of record LQRL01130527.1, on the reverse strand, counting down.
TGGCACTCATTTTTATGTTTTTACGTATTTTCATGTTTACATCACTAATCGCATGCTTGTGAACGGCAATGCATATGTTGCCTATCAGTATTGTCATTTCTCAATACAATATCCGATGAATTGATCATATGGTTTTCGAATGAATGAAATGTTTGTTATATTTGTTGTATTTTTCTGTTTGAATGACTTTACGGGCACCGGTACATGCGGCAGTAGAAATAAAACATATCTTGTTATCATTACTTGTTATCGTCATACAAGTTTATGTATCAAATTATTCCCTTAACCAATGAAAACTGTGATATGTTTGTATTAGTATTATAATTTGCTAGAAAACATTCACTGACGAGGGATAGGAGCGATTTGTCCAAGCATCGATGTGTATTCCAATCGTTTTCACATGTACTCCATGGCAGAACGGAAGTAAACGAAAGGTAAAGGAAATACAGCACCCAGGTCATAAGTATGACATAGAACACAGTAGTACCCGAATAAATAATGGTTCCCCAGCCGATACCTAATCAGAGGAAAAGAGATGAAATGAAAAACATATCAATTAACATAAAATAACGGATGTATGTAGCAAATGAGCTTGTTTTACTTGCATGCATCTTATTATTATTTGCTTATGACTAAATCTTAATCAGCACAGCGCATGTTTGTTGGTCCAAGATGACCACTAAGTAGGTATGTATTACCAACCACATGCAAGCAAAAAATTTACATTAACGATGCTACTGATGCGTGAATGAATGCTAACATATTAGTTATATATACTCACGATAGCAACTATCAATAAACAATAATGCTTTGAATTGGCATTTACATTCTTAGAATAAAAACAGGAATATTGAACATCACACGTGCTCATTATTGGAAGGAATAAGTTCAAGGACTCATATGCACTGATTTAACATCATATCACCCGCATTGTATTGATAATTGCACAAATTCACATATTGCATGCATTAGAAAATACTATGTCCTGCATAACTAAATTAATAGATTTATATGAAGCCCTAACATTAGTATCTTTTTGTCAAAACGAAAGTTCGCTCACCGCTTAGTAAGGGACAAATATTCCAAACCTCAGTTGGGCTTCTACTAGAAAATTGTCCAAGGTACAGTTCCAGATAGTATATGGGAATACCACAAAAACAAAGGCTAAATGTGTACGGAATCAAAAATGCCCCTATAAAAATGGTCAAATATAAACATAACATAATATGGTATTATATTTGCCATATAAACTGTCCTATCAAAATAAATCAATGAAGCAAACAATAATAAACATAATCAATAAAATATTAAACAAATGGAATTTTTATATTTGATATGTATTTTACAATATTCGTTTTTTTTTTACTTATTCAATATTTTCATATAGAGTACACAATACCTACCTCCTCCATTGCGCATACATAGATATGGAAAACGCCAGATATTGCCCAGACCAACTGCATATCCAACGAGTGAGAGCACGAATTCTGCTTTGTTGCTCCATAATAACCTTCCTGCTGACTTGGTATCCTGAATCTTTTCCATATCGCTAGCTATAGAAAATCGTATAATTTTCAACTTTAGTCTTTATCCCTTTTTAAATTTAAAGGTTCATTTCGTAACCATTTATATCTCTATAATCTCAATCATTCTGTAACAAATAATGTTTATTTGAAATACCGATGTCTATAATATATGTTAAATCGACAGTTAAATTTAAGGATTGATTGAACAGTGCGATCAAATTAGATTTGCGTCATTTTGACCTAGTTTTACGAAAACAATCATTTGATATCGGATATGCTTAATTTGATTTAAGTTTTTTATTTATTTTAAAAGAACACACAAGGTTTAGTTTTGCTAATGCAATGACTTAATTTGCACCCGTCGCTCTAATCACATCACATAGCCGGTAAACAAGGCCTAAGCGGTCTCCATTTCACTAGAAAATGCATGACGTTGTAAAATGGTAAGTAGTAAATATCGATTGCATGTTTTTCAAAGTTGATATTTATCTTATATGTTATTCTGAACTACAATTGCGTTTGTTCTTAATCCTTAGCATTCATTGATTTGTAAAGGAAAAACATGCTGATCAATTAAATGGAATTTAAGAATCGATATATGCACTAAGATATCATTCTGTAGATTTTTTTAATACATTTATTTTTCTAAATGATTATGCTGTTATTTACTTTTTTATTGCGATTTAAAAAAAATAATTTGGAGCATGATATCATGAAAGGCAACTGACATATTTTTAGAGCTTTGTACGGCTTCATTCTGGTTAAAAGACAGATAGCGTGTTCTGTATTAATAAACAAATAATCTATAGCTTCAATACTTGAATATAATTTGGGTTTATATTTATTTATACAAACCTAAATCATGTTCAACTATTAGACTATTGTTGATTCAACGCTCATATTATGCATATTTAACGTAAAGATAAAATAACAACCAACATTATCGAATTCGGCACGAATGTTAATTAATAAACTTAAAAAAATAAACATTATGATTTCCTTAACTTACATCTTTAAATATAGTATTGAGATTTTTGTCGGCTCAATTATCGTTGCTAGTCATCAAAAGTAATGACAATGTCTTATTTCATGCAACGAATATCCGTACATATTTAGAATTTTCCAACATTACATGACTATGATTTAAATATATATCCATGTGAATAAACAGGCTATATAAAACACCACACTACTATAATTGAATTATATCTTTATATGAATAAACATGCAATATTGTCATCGCCTGATCACATAGCGACATGCTTTGTATCAGCTAATGACCTTTGATTGTTCCATTGATATACATTTAATCAACAAATGATGCAAATGACTGAGCATTTAATCAAGAAACTCGAAATTGAATACTAGGTTTTACCATAATATTAATAATGCTAACAAGATAATTATTATAAATTTGAATAAATCCCTTATATAATATAGTATATGAATGGCATTAAACTTATAATTCCCCTCCAGGCCAGTATTAAAACTATCAATTCCATTGCCTAGTAAACGAATAGTCAAAATGACAGTTAATTGAACGGACAAACTTGATCGCAAGGTTTGAAGGGGCTTAGAAAATACAAAATATGAAATTAATTAATAATCTGGCGGAATATAACCCTTCAAAGAAAATATAGAACAATTAATTCATCATCAAGGTACCCAAAACAAACTGACACGTAGAAAATCGTAAGGGTAAATTCCATTTGTTTTTCAAAGAGTATTTAACGCATCGTATTCAAATTTTCACATTTTAACTAGTACAGAGCATCATTTCTCTGTGCTCGGTGATGAAGCGGACGCCTTGACTGTTTCGGCACTTTGATAATCATATAGTCTCTGTCTGCCATGCCCGTGGGGTTGCGCTAACCAAGCGGGACATATCAGCTACTTTGCTCCCATCGGCTTTCGGATCTTCTTAGCCCTAACCAACTAGATGCATTTACCGTTACGTCGCTCATTTCGTTTATAACATTATGTCTCCCTTTTTAATTTTAAACCACTAGTCTGTAGCGAGGCCTCAAGGTTCTCAGTGTTAGTTTTTTGCGTACCTAGTGTCCTGCTTTCACGAATTCTACGGTATCCTATTTCGCTCTTTACGTTTCATCTTTATGTGGCATTTATCCGTTCGAGTGCTGGTGGTGTGCAAGCTTTCAAAGGACCTTATCGTGACGTAATGTAAACCGTCGCACTGTTGTGCAAGAGGAGAAGATGTTCTCCAAATAAGCGGGCTGACTACAGAGCACAATTACTCTTCAAAAAAGCTAATGAGATTTGTAGGGGTCGGGAAAGGTCATAAGTCGAGCGGACTGGGAAATGGATTCGAATCTTCCAGAACGTGTTCCATGTTATCTTTCTGGTTACCGCACTCTACCTGAGATGCCATTCCAACTGTTCTGGACATTCATTATCTCCCTTAAAACTTCGTTATTAATTATCTACCATTTTCCTCCGTTCTTTATTGTTTGTTTTATCCCACCATCTGTATCATGCGGCCTACCGAAACCCAGTCGGTCGATGCACACCTGACCGACAGTATATTGATGTTTAAGGCGGGACGTTCCCTCATTTACTGCATTTTGTTCTGCCTATTTTCAACTAATTGACAGGATCACGCCGGCTTTGATAACAAATTCGTCTGTTGAGGTTTTGATAGTAATTGTCATTCGACCTTTTAATTCCTCTTACAAAACAGTAAACGGTAGTTGCAGCTATTTACTCTTAGCAGAGGCCAAATGATTCTTGACAAAACGGCGTGCTGGTAGCACCGTGCTTTGAACGTTTATGGAAGTTCGCTCTTATTAATCCATTCCAGCCAATGCTTCAGCTGTTCTCCTATTTTCTTAATATTTGTGGTGGTTTTGAGGTTTTGTCAAATAGCTTGCCTATGCATTTGATCTATTTATCTTTCAAACCGTTCGCTTGGTTAACCCTTTTTTAGGTGAGGTCGTCCATAAACGCCTTTGCCGGTGGCTGTCTTATACCTGACTTCATTACGGGACCTTGACACTCCTTCACGGAGGACTTAACAATCCAATTAATTGCGCTAGAGAATAGTATGACTATAGTGTCACATGTGACGATGCTTCTCGAGTTGTTGCCACTTCGTCTTGCATTTATTGTAAAAAAACGTTATTAAGAACCTGCTATATTACTGGCTTATGATGTTCTTCACCTTCTCCGGTACGTTGTTGCGTCTCAGTGTTGCTTCTACTACTTTGTGGGGCTAAAGCCCTATGTATTTGTGAGGTATAATCAAACTCCTTAAAGGTCACATATGTTTCCTTGTGCTCTCCTGAAGAACTGCGTCAAAACGCCGGTGTGCTTGATGCATCCTGAGACTCAAGGTGCACCCCTCTTTGCCCACTTGTATCGAGCTATCGGTTGGTAAACATGTAGTTGGTCAGTTGTTTTAACACGGCAATAACGAATACTTTCTAAAACTTTCTGATGTAGGTTGAAAGCCCCTCTTTCAGCAAAAAAACCCTTCCGCCCTCTTCAGGGATGACCTCGTACTTCCTTGGCGTGTTCAGTAGCTTTCATAGTCGTTTCAGTAATTTTGAGTACTTTTTGTAAATCTTGTACGATGTTCCACTGCAGCAAGGCGCCGATAGTGCTCTAGCTTTCTGTATCATTTCTCGCACTTCTTCAGTTTATAACTCGTTGGTTTTGAGTTGTCTTGTGGGTTCACTTGGAGTTATAAGGGCACTGTATTCGTCAAGTTGTGTTTGTGAAGCTTCGTACGTTTTGGCGTCTGCTAGGTGCTGTTCGACGTCCGTTATCTTACGCCCAAATAGTCCTCCTTTTGGGTTGCTTATAGATTATGACATAGTTGTTGGGCTTCTAGTGAATTGAGATCGCGCTTTAGCCCTTCTTGGCTTTTCATATGCTGTCATCATCAATACATGAACAATAGTTGGTATAGCCGCTGGGATATTGCCTGCGACTGCCCTACCTAATGCGTTGATATTCTATTTTGTGTGTTCTACCTGGCGCCGAATCTCCTCCGTCTGACCAGGTTTGCCCTTGGATCACATCTCATCTTAGAAATAAAACATAATAAATGTTTAGAAGCTATTAATCCACGATCACTGGACCATTGTCGTTCAACGTCTGTAAGGGTTCCATTTAAATCACTGTTTTGTCATGTAATCATATTGTGCATCATTTATAATCATGTTTGATTTGCTTAAGCTGTCATGAAATCAAATAAAATTAATTCCACGTATGAGACTTAATTCGACGTCGTGAATGTGTTCGATTACGACGTGCGTTGCAGAGGAAAGAGTATGGACCAGTCGATGATCAGATTCTTGTCGGAAGAATAACAGCAATACTGAATGGTTTATGTTCTGCTATTCAAAGTTAATTGAAGAATACATCCGCTTGCATATGTTCATTTCGGCGCCGTTCAAGAGTTGTATTTCCACACTCTGCGAGATCTCTCTACAGTACTGACAAGTTTGGTCTCTAGGCAAATTTGTCGCATCAATGGCATTTTGAAGTCAATAACGAAGATGCGATGTTTGAACCGATTGATATTAGTATTTTTCACCTCTCATACTCGTAAGCATAGATATTCAGTACTAAGCAATCTAATACTTTGTAGATAACCTTGGTCGGTCGACCCTATGTTTGTCCTGCAATTAGCTGATATGTTTGTGGTTGCATTGAAATATGTTGACTTGGTATAACATTTCAAGTAATTTTTTAACCAGGATTTACTAAGTCATTATAAGATCATCGATCTTTTACAATTTCTTAAACATCTGTGAAGATCTTATACACTTTATTGGGAATCAAATGTGAAAAAAATGTTAAAAAACTGTGAAAACGGTATTGCTATGGAATGTTTTATAATAGACATAAACGATATTAAAATATATATATATTCTAATGAACTTTTGTTTTCAACATGCATGTAAATGGATTATTTTTTATGCAAATGCATTTATTATTTTGTTAATAGCACCTTTCTCAAATGCATTACATTTTTCTAATCTATTGATGACTACAGAAGAAATCAACGATGAAATATTATTGGAAATATTCAAATATGCTGTAAAATAATTCTTTGTTGGTACCGTGTAAAATACTTATTAAACGTTTGGGTGATATTTTTGAAAAGTTTAATAGCGATAGAACAATAGCAGGTTAAGTTAATCGATGTCGCGACAGCTTAATTTGATATATAAACAAATGTTATCTGCTCTTTATACCATCAGATTGCATCGCTTACGAAAATGGCAACATGTTATGCAATTGAAAAACAATTTAACAAGAAGTAATATATGCATGTCATATATTCAACCTTATTTTATTCAGAACTTAGATCATTGGATCTATGTATTTGGACCTACATACATTTTAACTCATTAATTAAAAAAATGCCCATTTTCAAAAGAAGCGAAAGTAAATATGAAAATGAAGAAACCATCCATTAATTTATATAAAAAACTAATTTCTATAAAAATTAATACTTTTTTATCAAATTATATATGATAATAAATAACAATGAAATTGAGCTATTTTATGTTCAAATCTTCAGTTTGTGTATTCGGCCATAACCGTAGAAAACATGACATGGTCGGTTTCGCATAGAAAGCGCCTAACGGGATCATTACGTGGCTTGGCATACAAACAAAATGGCGTTTTGCAATCTGGGTTATTCCAGCTTGATAGCACAAGCACATATTCTCCAGCTGCAATTAAGAAACATAGCTATGTTTAAACAACACATATATTGCGATATGTAATAAGGACGACAAAGGCTATGTTACATATTGATTTCACATTAAATAGAAAAAAAGTTTTGTTTATTTCTAGTGCAGAGGGTCAACTGTTTTGCTATTCCTAATGGCTCTCAATTGGTTTAACTATTGCATCTTAACATAATTGCATCTTAACACAGGAAGAAATAGTTTTCTTTCTTTATTTCTCACCTGGTTGAACGTTGAACGGCTCGGCGACTCCCGTTGCATCAACGAAGCCTCCTACATACATTTCAGTCCAATCCCGTGACTGGAAGAAGCTCTTTGTGGATAAGCCTTATGCCAAAACCTGGTTGATCTTTATCAAGTCTTCTTTGCATGTGATCATTGCTAATTGTCCTTGGAATTCATTTCGACAGTACGCTGCTGCATCGTTATAATATCGTTCATCGGTCACTTGAATGTATGTTTTGTCACCGCCATGCAAGTAAAATCCTACAAAGAAATGAAACATGTTTAGCTTTTTAAAGGGCAAAATATTAAGTTAACAACATGGCTTGAGTCAAACCACATAGATAGCTCATATTCTGAAAAATGTTTAGCTTTTTAAAGGGCAAAATAATAAGTTAACAACATGACTGAGTCAAGCCATCACATTAATAGCTCATATTCTGTATAAAATAGTAATGCTATTTTATAACTTTGCAACACAGACAGTAAGAATATTTAACACTGCAATAAACATATTGCTTATTCAATGTCGGGATTAGTCCACTTACTATCTGCAGTCAAACAATTGATGACGGACATCCAAACTGCCAAGGCTACGGGAATGTTCATGTTAAGAGTATGTATTTGGGTCAAATGGTAATGATGGTAATGAGTTATGGCGAATTCAAATAATCATTCTCATATCTGCAATAAACAATTATTGTTTGAAATAAATATTATACAGATCTTTTGATCATTCATCTTCTCAACTGTTAACTATATATGTAATTACAAATCGTTCTTATTTTGATAAACAATCACAGCTGTTCATCTCCAACATTCGATTTAGTATAGGAATTCAAAGATAAGCCTTATTACTTAGAATTATTCAGATAAAAAGTAGGCAACATGTTGAAACACGATACTATTATATCAATATAATAAATTCTACCTTTAAAATGCATTTTGTAAATATCACTTGTAGGTTTTATAACAAATCCACAATAATATAAAAAACACTAGCCTAAGTCTAAATAAAAGCTGTTAACATGACCTGACTTATCCGATAAAGATATCACATTAAATCATTCATTTATAGACGAAAGGTTAGCCAGCATACATATGGATGAAAATGATAATAATTGCTTTAACTACAATATATGTAACAATATAAAAATTAGTATAACGGTTTGTTAATTAAAGTAATTATATATGTGAGAAGACATATGTTCATTTCCGTATTTTTCGCTTAGCAAATTATGAGTAGACATATGTGCAATTCATTTGTTAAACATAAGTTCTTGTTGGATACATGTCTAACAATTTTGTTATTTAAAGCTAATATGACATGTTTAATGTTCTCAAATAACATTACTTTTACACTCTACAGCGTTATGCAGTTTACACCATTCAGCATTTTTACCATAGCATTGCACCGAACCATATCCAAATATTCTTGAAAATATAAATTCGCGAGATACAATTTAAAATGACGTCAGGTGTTCGAGTTATTTTCTTTTAATGAAAGCAAAAGACCAGGCATGTTATGCAGACACATGCGCGATCATTCATATCTTTTCATAATCTTCCTCCTACATTACATGGATTTTGCTATTTCGAGGATCGATTTTCAATAATCATAACTGTTAATTAACATCAACAACGCTATTTGACTTCATGGTCTATTGATAAGATATAAATTGCTTTAATTACATGCAATTTACCAGATCCAGAAATCAATTAACATAGCATAAAGTTTTAATTCAACATGGTTGCGAAATCTGCAGACACTCATTTTTAAATGAAATAACTATTTTGCAGCAGTTTGCTCGTTTCCGTTACAAGTATTACCAGACTTGTCTTTATCTTACATAATTGCTTACTTTCAAACATATAAATTATGAATATAAATTCTTAGTCTAAGCCCGTTCATAGTAAAATATGATTGGAAGTTGTGGGTTTTTGTCAACTGGGGAATATGCAGGGAGTTGATTCTTAGAATACCACCGAAAATTATACCTGCTTACAATAACCACGGATAAAAAACTAAAAGCTTCTGTGTTATGCATTGTTTGACATCGTTTCCTCGATACGATGACAACAATTATTTAAATAATCTACGTTTTCAGTCAAGGTTAAGGCGATTAACTCAAGGATCCATTGAAAACGAACCCATCTATCACCAGAAAATCAAATAACCATGAAAGCTATATATAATTTTGACCTTTATGTGCTTGTCTTAGTACTTGTCTACAATTGAATTAAACATATCATATATAAATTTTATGATGAAGCATGCGATAATTATCTGAGACAGATGATGAACAAAGATGTGGAAAGACAAAGAAACAAATAGTCAAAAAAGTCAGATACAGGGTATTTTATCAATTTATTCTGTGATTTAGTTTATACCCGTAACACATAGTCATAAACTAGAAAATAAAATAAACAAATCAAAATGGTTGTATCTGCATAAGAACAGTCACATTAATCAATTTAATAATGCTTTATATTTTCCTCGTTCGACATGCAAACCGTGAGGGAAAAGTAAGGAATAAAATGACGTAATAAATGCCCTTACGCATAAAAATTAGCATAGTAAGGTAGTTATTGCTTCATCGGAAAAAAATACGGCAAGTGGAATGCCCTATGACGCGTCTTAAATTTTCTTGATTAAACAACGTCAAATTTTATATAAATGGTACGCCTACCCAGTCACATTAGTTTGCATTTACGATTAACGTGTCAATGGCCTGAACATTGAATTATTTTTGAAAATATCGCTTAATAATTGCGCCTTAAGCACGCGCATGGTTGATTTAATATTTGATTTGAAATTATTCGCCACGGCTGTTTATTCTCACTAAAACTCGGCCCTTTTAGTTTTTAGGAGTCATCTCAGATGCCTATAATTCTTCCACCCATTTTTTTTTATTTGCATAGGATTATCTATGCATGTTTTCGGCTGTTTATGCATGGAAATCGTGTCAAAATTTAGATTTTTCGCCGTCTTTACACTTTATTTTAAAATGGTTGTCACATTGCTTTTTGAATTAAATTAACATATAATAAAATTTAAAATAAGCTGATATATCCCCTCCATCGCAATTTATTGACAAACAATGGCTCGACCTATCGGCTGCTTTTGACACTGTGGATCATGAGATCCTGATAAAACGCATTCGCGAAACACACTGAATAACCGGTCAGGCCCTAGATTGGTTTTCTTTGTATCTGGCAAAGAGGTCAATGCGGGTGTGTGTGGATGGGGAATATTCCAGCGAAGAGATTTTGGATGTCTCTTTACCCCAGGGCTCTCAGATGGGTCCCCGCCTCTATAGTGATTATACACAGCCGATAGGTCGACTCATCCGGATCCTCGAAATCCTATTTCATGGATATGCAGATGACACCCAACTCCTCCGACCAGTCACCTCGCCATCATAATTAAGTGTTGCAATGAACCATCTAGCATCTAGCATAAACAAATTAGGCAACTGGATGTTCGACAATAAGTTAAAACTGAATCCCGAAAAAACTGAATTTTTAGTGATATCTAGTAAACGGAATCAACCAAAATACGACGGGAACTCTCTTGTGCTTGACAACAGTTCTGTTCACAAAGTCACAACCGCTAGGAATCTAGGCATTGAAATCGACTCGACGCTCCAGCTCGACGCTCATATAGCTCAAATAACGAAGATATGCTACTTTTACATTGGCTAGATAATGCACATTCGCAGATATATTTCTGAAGATGCAGCGAAATCACTCGATCATGCTTTTATCTTAAGTAGACTTGATTATTGCAATAGCATTTTAGTTGGTCTTCCAAAGACATCGCTGAACAAAATACAAAGAGTCATGAATACATCAGCTCGTTTAATCGTTGGTAAACGCAAATATGATCACATATCTGACTCTTTACAGCTTCATTGGCTACCTATTAAAGAACGTTCAGAGTATACGGTTCTTACTATCGTTTACAAGACTCTTCACAAAATGGCACCAGAGTATCTTTCGGATCTCATTATTCCTTACTCAACCTCCCGGGCACTGCGATCTCAAGATAAACTACTTTTAAGGCCCCAAAGATTTCATAACAACTACGGTGCTCGGTCAATTAAATGTATGGCCCCAAAACTCTGCAATGAGCTCCCATTTAGCTTTCGCTCTGCGCCATCTTTTCAGGTTTTTAAAAAGAATCTTAAAACTCACTTATCTCGTAAAGCATATTTTAGTGAAACTTGAATAGCTGTATCAGTGTTATATTTATTTAATTAATATTTATCTATTAATCTGTGATTATGGTTATCAGTATTATGTATTCTATGTTTATGTGATTATGTATCTTATGTGATACTATCTATATGTTATTCTGTATTATACAGCGCTTAGGCTTATATAAACGCTTTACAAGAAACTGCAAATAAATAAATGAATAATGGATTTGGCGAATTGTAATTTTAGGTTGCATTCATAATGATCAATGTAACATTTAAAGAGGAACATAGGCAAGGTATTTGAAAGAGCATTATGACATTTTGCTTTGGTTTTACTATTCTTAGGCCTATATCATAACATTACACCAACATAAGAGGCGTATATTTGTTTGAACTCACCATACGGACATCTTTTTGAACGAATTACTATTAATTTGTTCTCATTGATCATTTTGTTTTTTTTGTAGTTTTATGACTATAGAGAAAAACTTATAAAATGCACTTTTATATTGGTATGGACAGTTAGATAGGCATTTTCTAATAATAAAAAAACATAATTTCCCAGTGTTAGAATATAATTCAAATTAATAAAATAAAATAGTTTTTTAAAACTTTGATAAAATGAATAAAAATCACAATTTATGTACAAAATGTACTCTACAAGAGATTTTATGATATTTTTCTAGCTAAACATATGAAATCATAAGTATTCTGAATAAACCTACATAAACATTGAAGATTTTTGAAAAAACACAATGCAGTTACCGTGTTTAATAGCTAAGAGTCATATCTGGTAATATATCGAATTTAGTCTCATGATAAAGTCGAATAAATGCTGAATCCAACATTATTAAAATTATTCATATTTTTCCGATATACATTTATAAAAGTTAAATTAAAATATGGGAAAATCTGAATTTTTAGTAAGTCAATTATGCCAAATTTGTGTTATTTTCTAGGCTGCTGTTCATGCATTAATCGAGATGGAGGGGGTTAGTGATATATATAGACAATGTAAGAAACAATTGAATATATCATTGCAAAACGAAATTATTAAATACCAATGTGTCAAAATGTTTTAAAATGCGTGAAAAGTTTCGAAAAATACACGTTTTTATAGCATAACTCTGCAGATCACAAGCTTATGTAAATAAAGACTCCGGACCAAATAGGGTTGGGATGAACAATAGACTAGCTGGCACCAAGCAACTAAGTGGGCCGCCCTAAACAGCTGGATCGTGTATTGTTTTGTTAGTACAATGGTGAATGAAGTAAGTCGTCTTTTACAACGGTGCCCTTTTTAAATACTGTTCTGGATAATTTGCAATCTACTTTCTTTTCACCTTTTGAGCATTTTATGTTCAAACGCCCTCCTGCCATATCTTATGTTTCGAAATACAACTATATCTCTTTTTGCTTTAATTAAAAACATTCAGAAAAGTCATGCGACTCATGACGCGAAAAATGAATGCACAGAATAAGAACGGGGAGCAATGACTAAATGGTCGTCAAGGCCCATCCTTCTTGTGATCGCCCTCTACCGATTCTGACTGTTTAACATGAAATAAGCCTGGGCAGTACCAATCAAACTTATCCAAAATTGCTTAGATTTCCCAGAAGCAACTGTTGCCCAACTTCACTTTAATAACAATGTTATGCCAAGTTCGGCTCATGATAAGGTTTTTAGAAAAACACACTAATCTGCATTAATTTTTATTTTGAAACATTGCTATAAAGAAAATTCCACTTTTAAAAGCAACTCATGAAAAGATTGGTGGTAAAATGTCAGTCTCATGTTGAATATCGAAATTAGATATATGAAAAATTATTAATTACACAAATTATATTTTTGCAATAATTTATGCAATATAAACAAAACCAATAAAACATATATACTTAAACAATAACTTATACTATAATTCTACATTAATCTATGTATAAATTATTTTGAGTTGTTTGCCAATATTAATGGTTAACTCTAGTCGGTGTAGTCAACCAGGGCCATGGAAAACTTGACGTGTTCTGTTTCGCAGAGAAATCGCCTCACTGGATCATTGACCGGCTTGGAATACAGGCAGAAGATTTCGTCGCAGTCCTCTGGGTTATGCCAGCTTTAGAGAATGACCACATTGGATCCAGCTAGAATAAATGACAGTATGTTAGAAATTACTTGGAAAACAATGTAATACACCCCAAACGTGAAAAATAACAAAATCAAAATGGCTTATAGATATTTATTATATATAAAGTCGAGATAAACGCTTGAAGTGAAACACTATTTGGCCCGCTACAGATATAAATAAACATGTGCATTATACCAAACATATGAAATAAGAACCATCATACCAGTAAAATGTGTATCTTGCCTTCAGAGCGATAGGCCTTTCTAATAAAGAGAGTAAGCAGCTTACATGAGTTAACGTCTTTTGGGTCAACCAAGTCATTAGCGCTTGTATTCACATATCCTCCCACATACATCTCAGTCCAATCGCGAGACTGGAAAAAGCCATTCGACGCAAAACCTTGCGCAACAACTTGGTTGATCTTTTTCAGCTCTTCTTGGCTCGTGATCATTGCCAATTGACCTTTCAGGTTTTCACGGCAGTATTCGTCTGCATTGGCGTGGGTCATTTCATCTGTTACTTGCACGAAGGTTTTGTCACCGCCATATAGGTAGAACTCTGTAAGAGCATTTTAAAGGTCTTATTCAGATAGCTTGTTTCGCAGATTATTAACCTCAGGCCAACCAAAATATTTAACGTTCAAAGTTTGATGTGAAGCTTAATTATATAATAATTGTTAAAGTAAAATGATTGTTTCTGCGCAAGTAGATAAACAACTAATATAGCTAGCAATGCTTGATAAAGATTAAGCTGAGCATAATTTAACAATGTTGACAAACAAATTTTAAATTGAATATATAAATACATAGATATACAAAATAAATAAATTAAAGTTTGAATATACGTTAGGTCAAATAATCTGGTCATATTTTAATAACTTGATAAAAGTGAAACATCACAAGGCAACAGATCTCAAAAACCTACTGGCTGCATTCGAATAATTGATGACGAACATCAAAATAATCAGCGATATCGGTCCCTTCATTTTCGGAGTTTCTACAAATGATTTTCATACTTAAAACATAGATTTGCACATATTTCAAACTTGAAAATTTTCTTTAAAGTTATAACATCCGGTAGTATTTCATAAATCCCTAGAGTAAATTAATATAAGTGTTTAAAAAGCCCAAATATTATAACTAGTGTTATGATGAATTGTGTATTTACCTGACTTCAACGTGATCAGCTTTTATGTAAACGAGATCGATTTGATGAATAAAGTGACGATTCTATATTTATACACCTATAAAGCAAACATATGTTGATGAAAAAGCCATATGGTAATCCAATAAGCTCAGCTTAAATAAATTGATAAATTGATACGTTGATATTTAACCGAACATATTAAATAATTAAGCATATGGAAAACGTGCAAAGCTAATAACAATCGTTTACAATGTAAAATATGTTAAAAATAATAATATCTAATTTTGATCAAATTTTGCATGTGTCTAAACAAAGTGTAGTGAAAAATAAGTTTCAAAACATACCCGATCGTGAAGTGCTGCTTTTTAATGAGTATGTATATTTTGATTTACAATAAAACAACACATAAATACGGTTAAGACTAAGTTTTTCTACAAAACAGAATATAAAAACCAGTTTTAGTTTTTGAGACACTACACAAAATCCTGCTTAATGATAATAAATATAATTTAAACAGAGAGAAACTAATGAAGAAATATTGAAAACAGTCATTATCCCAGAAACTTAAAAATAACTCGACATCTTAAAATACAATATAATAATGACTCGTTCAATTAAACATTTTAACTAGTTAGCCAAAATTCACAGGAAAATGGAATAATAAATTGATACATTACAAGAACTAGACGGAACCAACGGAACTAGACGGAACCAAGTACCGTTTGCTGAACTACGACTTTTCAAGTTCAGTGGCTTAATAATGAAAATTTAAGGTAAACGAAAATATGCAGTCCCGTGATGATACTTAAATCATCTAACCACACCGCTATATTCGGAAGACTGCATGAACTTTTCTTGCCATTTCGCGAATGTGCTTACGTGTTTATGCTGAATTGTTTTACATAAGTTTATAAGTTGGCTTTGGTGCGGTTTTGATCATTTCTAGACACATATGGTTAGTTATCAATTCTTTAAACATATGGGTTTAAAACAATTAAACTTTTAATTTGTTCTACCATTCAAACACATTGACTCTTCTTTTGAGGAGTAAATATAGTCGTCGCCTTTTGTCATGACTCTCCTTTCGATACCAAGTTGGAATTGTTTGGTTGAATGTGTTATGCATTAAATTTGCTAGCGAAAAGAACGTAATATTGGGCATTATCCAAACGTGGTGGTTACTATTATAAGTTGGTGTTAACCTGCTTACACGGGACACTCATTACAAATAACATTAACTGGACTGAACACAGTTTAGACCGGCCACGCAAGATTTATGACAGATTTTTTAAATAAAGCGTTTTCAGAGGTTTGCACCACCCAAGTGTAAATAAGCTACCAGTGCGACTGCTTTGGTCAGCAACAGTTATAGGTAGCACTAACTACGTAGCCTCCAATCGGTTAAGTCGCATGCCTCGATATTTTCTATCATTTGAAAGCATTTGTCGTCATTTAAAGTGTATTATAAATATGTTTATTTGGTATAATGTGAAGCTTATACAGGGACAAACCTATAATGAAACATCAAATAACAATTTTTTCGACAAATACATATGTGGTATTATTGACCATGTTATGTTTTCAAGTTTTATACAGATTTAATAAGGCATATCAATAAGCTATACAATTTATGATGACGGAACTTTGGATTTATCGTATAATGATGTAAACTAAATTCCACATTAAGTTAAAGCATCTGAAAAACTATTTAACAATC
>LQRL01130525.1:9557-36832 GCA_001703475.1 Hydroides elegans | reverse complement strand
CCTAGCATGACTTTGCAAAAAAAAAAAAAAAAAGAAAAAAGAAAAAAGATAGAACTATTTATCGTCTAACATAAAAATCGCGTCAAATGAAAGATATGTTTCCACGACGCGTATGTTTAAATTGCTTTTATGCAATAATTAGCCGCTTTGAAAAAAACTTACTATTTTAGCCGTTGCATTTATTGTAACAAGCGTCCTGAGATTTGCAAAATTGTGTTTCGGAAAACTAGTTCCAAGAATATTTTTTTTTTTACAAAACAGACCAAATGAAGTGCTTTCTAAAGCATTAATACACCCACTTAAGTCATTTTCTGTAATTTGGAAAATTGGGAATATTTGGTCATTTAATTGGGGCCTTTGATCTTGACCATTTACAAACACCACCGATTGCACGCTACAAGGGAGCAATTTGAAAGATATCCTTATAAAAGTAGCCGTAATGACTTGAGAACTATTTCAACCCTAAATATTTCGTTTAATTTCTTTGCAATACATGTGTTTATCCAATTTTTCTGCAGCATACGCATTTTCAAAAACGCGGATATTTTTACCTATTTTGGTTTCAATTGTTAAAATCTACGTATTTGACAAAACAATATTTCTCCGTTTTTTTTTTTTCTTGATTTTTACGCACAGGTTACCATGTTCTCTTTTTATCATTTGATAAAATATATTATTTTTCGTAAGGATTTGACCAGTTCTGTCACAATTGATTGACTGAAGTGTATCATTGGGGGAGGTACCAGGGCAGTCATTGAGCAGCCAATAATTACTTCCTCAAAATTCGCTGCAAACGAGCCATGTTTAACCAAAATATTTCAAGCATATTTCGCCGTCGTGTTAGAGCGAATAAGAGGACTGTAGTAGTCTGTCCGTCCGTCGATTGGGCACTTATTTGCACGGAGGAGATCTCGGGTTTTCCTTGATGCATTTGGCTTCCTTTGGCGTACTAAAATATTATGTATAGGAGATGTACTTTTACAGGTTTGTTTGTTAGAATTGTCTTTAAAAATGAACTTATTTTCGAAAAATGATGATTTTTGGTTTTCGCTCGTAGACACCCTGGTCATTAATTTGCACGGTCGAGATCTCGGGTTTCTTGATGCATACTCTAATTTTAATGCGGTGTTAACAAAGTACCATAGAAGGCTAACCTCCAGAAAGCATACGGAGGTCATGTGTATTCCTTTTGGTTGAGTTTACCCTCTGCATATATTATGATTTGATATAATTGGTTGGTTATTGAAAAATCAAATAAATACATTTCAAGAGCGCCTCATCAAGTATGATAAGAGCATGGAAGGATTTATGAGTAGAGTGATCCCGGTTAAAATATTTTTTCTGGAACTTAACATGACAGATTGTTTATGTTAAGAGATTACATTCATTACATTGTCTTAAAGGAATGTGGAATCTTTTGGAGGGTCCAAAAATCGAAATTTTATTTCCAGAATGAATTCATTTCAATATAATTTAAAATAATTGTGAATGGAACGTAGCTCTAATTAAAAATGATATACGACTATTTGTGATAATGTATTACGTCCACATATAAGTTAAACCTCGAGTGGATGAATAGAACCAGATTTCTTTCTCAAAACTGAATTTCATGAACCTTTCATTACATTTTATATGACAAAATATAATTTGGCCATAACTGATTAGAAATGTTTCATGTCAATTTTATCATTAATATTATTGATGTTTGGATATTAGGGAACTTGTGCGGTAGCACATTTTGATTCTGTGATTATATGCCAATGCTTTTTAGTTAGATAATTCAAAAATGAGCCTTAACTTAATTGTTGGTGTATGTAATTTTGTTTCTTATTGAAGAAATTTGTTCGGTCCGACACATTTCAGAGGAAAAGAATTATTAGTTGGTACAAGGAAAATTTAGATTATTAATCACAAAATCGCACTTTTGTCCGAATTTTATTCAATATTTTTGTGATAAGACCGTGTATTATTTTGATATTTGTTTCAATTATAGGTATACCATTACTCTCCCCATACATAGATGAAAGTATGAAATATTTTGAAGTATATTATATTTCCAGCTAGTTTCTTACTCATGGGGTACTCATATTTACTACCTTGGTTTATTAATCATTTTCAAAATAGGATATATTTATGAATTCATATTATATTTCAAAACAAAAAATCGTTTCTAAATAGTTTTTACTATGTTGCCGATTGAACGTAAACCATATCTATGATAATTGGTATCAGTTGATAAGCTGAATGTATCTTTTTATATTTGAAAATCATAGGTGTGATTGTTTATCAATAATATATATTAATAATTTTACAGTT
This sequence comes from Hydroides elegans, assembly GCA_001703475.1. NCBI lineage: Eukaryota > Metazoa > Annelida > Polychaeta > Sabellida > Serpulidae > Hydroides > Hydroides elegans. The sequence goes on along the minus strand of LQRL01130525.1, from coordinate 34,516 downwards.
TGATATTTATTGGGTTTTGATCAACATCTAGCCTTATTTTAATGCGAACGTTATTGAAATGATTCATTCTATAGAACTGAGTACCTAAATTGGCAAACAAGTACGCAATAAAAACTATAGCCTGTCACCTAGCAACGCTATTGTGATTGACGTGTGTCACTGTGGCATTTTAAGTTGCAGTACACAACAATGATTTAGATAGCAAAAAAATTGTGGGATGTTAACTGGTATCGGTTAATACGTAAATCTATAAATTATTTTTAACACTTCCCATATTGCTTGGTATATATATTTTTTGATTGTGTTTTGTCAATTTAAATATCAATTAATTATGTAAAAAAGTAACATCACTATATTTCGCGGACACATAAATTATATATAAGTTATGCTGCATGATTTTCGTTATATATACATGTTATTATGTAAAATGTAAATGCTATCGTATTATTTAACGTCATGACAAAAGTGATTAATGAACCGAGGGAGCGAATAAGGGCACATTGTGTATTTTAAAATGGTCATATCTTAACAATCCCTTATAAACTTAAAAGTAATGAATGTGGTAAGGATGCGAGATAATGTACCTATTAATGTGCAAACTTACAAATTTAAAGTAATATTGTGTCAATATAATTTTCAAGACGAAACCCGGAAAAGAGGGTTTTAGTGATTAATAACCTAAGGAGCACGTCTATAGGTGCTAATGTTGAGAAACTAAAACGGCATTTTTTTTACATTGAGCAACGTTGTTTGCTTTGACATATTACATATAATATTAAATACAATATCGATGTCTGATTTAGATTTTTCCGTACGTTTTCTAGATCTAAAGAACTTGTTTATATGTAGTTGAAGTTGAATCATAACAACATTAATTATATCGATCGATATATCAAATATAACATATCATATATAACTGAAATTGAAAATAACATTGAAGTTTGTCTATTTGCTATGTAGTCATACAAAAAGGAACACAAATAAAAACAATCCGCATTTTCCAGACTCAAGTTTATTCATTTTCTCGCTCTCGCAGGGCAAACTGTGTCACATGGAAAAAAGCTACGCGATGTCAAAAGTCTTTTTGTTTGAGTAAAACTATAAGAGTGAGTAAAAAGAGAAAATAAAACAGGGCGAGTCCAGGAAGCACCGCCGTCGTTCCCAAAGGTAAATCCACCCGCACCGCCACAACCGTATAAACAGTCACAACAGCTACAGATGGACCACTCTCCAGAAAACCCCGACTACAGCGCTCATGTGACCCCAGATGCTGCCCCCATGTTGTAATAACACATCTAGCGCTTCCTACGGGCGCTGATGCGGTTATTCTTCTTCCAGTTGGCACGACGCGAGCCACCGATCGTCTTGGTGAAGTTGTGTCCCTTGCCGAGACCGCGTGACTTCTTGCCGGCCGATGTGAGGCCACGCATTTCGCGGTGCTTCATCACCGACTTGCACATCCAGTTGACCTTGGGGTCGCGACGGATGGCCTTGTGCATTGGGTCAACCATGATGATCTGCAAATGTAGACATTAAGATTAGATTAAAGTGTCAAGCATTAAAACTAGTGGTTTGCTTTACAAGTTAATGTTAGCAAATTCTTTTCACAAATTAGGTTGACAATTTCAATTTAATAAGGTGTTCTATGTCGCTCTCTTCCCTTAAGATACACGCATTTATACCATGCATCTTTACACATCAAGCAGTTGTTCTCCCCAGCTTTTGCACACGGAAACGACATTGATTATCGGCCCGCCGGCTTAATTCACTGGGTCATTTCAAACAATAATTATCTCTTTAATGCAGTTACGGATACTAAGATATATTAGAGAAACACCATGATTTATGATTAGCGACCATGAAACCATTTGACAACCTTTCAACTCTTTACTTGCTGTCTAAGCTCTTAGCCATGATTTTTTTTTTTTTACAAACATGAACACTGTATTCTGTAGCTCTCTTCCCTTAAGATACACGCATTTATACCGTGCATCTTTACACATTAAGCAGTTTTATCTCCCCAGCTTTTGCACACGGACTCGACATTAAATATCGGCCCGCCGGCTTAATTCACTGGGTCTAGTCCTCCATAGCATGGTCGTTATTGAATGCGCTTACCTCAAAGTATTTGTAGGTGGAATCCTCGGCAACCCAGTAGCTGTTCAACACACGCAGGTTTCCGATACGGCGGCCGGCACGTTCCTGAAATGTAACAAAGAAAAATATTTAAGGGTACGCGATTAAACAAGAGACATTCGTTTAAATTGACAGCATTAATTATCAGCGCAAGTGACTTTTGGTTTCGACTGATTGTGTTTCTCTATTCTCAGCAAATAATAACAGCCATAAGAATTTGTTTCACATTTGTATCAAACGGTAATTCCTAAAGTTTCATCATCGAATCAGAGAAACAAACATCTGGATAATCGTGATTCAACCGATTGTCGGAAATTAATTTTGGTAAATGTTAATGAACATCAATTTAGACCCCAGCAACTTTCCCGAGAGCAAGATTCTTAACTGTTTCCTATTCTCAGCAAATAATAACAGCCATGAATAGTGGTTTCATGTATCATCAAACGGTAATTCCTAATTTTTCATCATGGAATATGAAACAGTTCTTAAAAGATTATATTTGATAGTGAAGTACACACACATACATTGAAACTTAACCCCCCAACGCCCAAAAGAACATCATTACTGAATTTCATATTCTCAGCAAGTAATAACAGCCATGAAGTGTTTTCATGAATTATCAAACGGTAATTCCTAATTTTTCATCATGGAATATGAAACAGTTCTTAAAAGATTACATTTGATAGTGAAGTACACACACATACATTGAAACTTAACCCCCCAACCCCCAAAAGAACATCATTACTGAATTTCATATTCTCAGCAAGTAACAACAGCCATGAATAGTGTTTTCATGAATTATCAAACGGTAATTCCTAATTTTTCATCATGGAATATGAAATAGATCCATTGTTGAATTTTTCATCTGGTTTAGTACGCAAATATTAATCAAAGTCATGATTGACCCCCAAAACCCTCAAAAGGATAAGATAATAAAGTTAAAACAACGGTTTCTTATTCTCAGCAAATAATAACAGCCATGAATAGTGGTTTCATGTATTATCAAACGGTAATTCCTAATTTTTCATCATAGAATATGAAACCGATCTACGAGTTTTTTTTTCTGACGGTATTGGTAATATTTTATTATTTAGGTAACATTGTCAGCTACGTACTCTTATATTCTATCGATTTCTCTATCACATATACAACAGTAATTACTTAATTTTCATCATGGAACCCTTGATGAACGACAAGATAGAACGTTTCAAGCGCAATGTGTCATAGAGCCTCTAATGCACACATTAGTCGCTTTGACATGTTTGCCATGTTCTTACCTCAGCAACTGACTGGAGCGAGCGCTGGAACTTGAGAGCGTTGACACCTTGGTTGGTGGGCTTGCCATAGGTGGCACCTTTGGGCACGGGCCTCTTGCGACCTCCACGGCGTACGCGCACACGGTAGATGACGAAACCTAGAACGGGAATTTTGAAAATCAACATCTATTCGATAAGTCTACAAAATACTTGGGGAAGATTAGTCTGGCTTTAAAGAGGTTGAATCCTTTATTTTCACAAGAATTGATGAAGACACAAGTGGCATTTGTTTTGAGTAAAGGATTTAACAATTATGTGAAAATATGCAACCCTACAAAATAAAGACAAACGTAGTTTTTCCTATTCTCAGAAAAATAATTCAGCCGTGGTGTTGTTTTCATTATTACATCAAACGGTAATTCCTAAATTTTCATCAGCGAATAGGAAATTTACGAAACAAGATATTGATACACAGGAGTTCTTTAAAATGCCGACATGGTCACGGTACTGCCATGACCACAACTACTTTATGAACTCTTTATGGTAACTTTGGTTCTGTATTCTCAGAAAAAAATAATCAGCCGTGGAATTGTTTTCACAAGAACTTCAAACGGTAATTCCTAAATTTTCATCAGCGAAAAGGAACCAATATGTGATAGAATAATCAAATTGCATTAACTTAAGGCTTAAGACAGAACAATTTTGTGTTTCCCAGAAAAATGTGTACCTTGCTTGGCTTTGTATCCCAGGCGACGGGCTTTGTCAGGGCGTGTGGTTCGTGGGGCACGATGAACGGAGGCGAGCTGACGGTACTGCCAGCAACGCACACGCAACAGGAATCTCATGACATCACTCTGCTTCTTGCGGTATAACTCTTGAATGTACTTGTAGGCACCCATCCTGCTGCTGTTTTAATCCTGAAAAAGAAAACTGAAAAGAAACCACATTTGTTAAATCGTGTGTGTAAAAAATATGAATTGATTGGACATTTAACTACAAGCTCATGTGATTTTTACGCCGAAATCGTGAAGAAAAGTTGACAGCTGTAAAATTTAAGAAGTCTTTTTAAAACTTAATTTTACATCTAAAGCAAGTTGATTTTGTAGCGTCTCAGTGCTAAAACATATTCTAATATGTCTTAAGAGTTTGTGCTTAGTATTAATATAAATGATTATACACGAATTACAAAGATAATTCGAGATTTATAGGAGTCACCGGTTTACCTTGCAGACTCGAAGAACTGCGACGATAGAAAGGACCTCTTTCCGTTAGTCGTAAATCCAGCACGATAAACCCCTTCTCATGATACTGCCCGAATTCCATGAAATTTAAACACACTTGTTGGTATATCAAACACTTATCAAAATGTTTATTTTCCTGTGCAAACTTTATTTAAACTTATGATCTTAAATTAATTGTTGGTTTTAAAGTGCAAATACATCCTCTCTCAGGATTTTTACTCACTAGAAAAACATGAGAAAGGATATACTAGTCGAAATATTGCATTTTTAAAGTTAAGAATATATTTGCACTTTAGAATCAAATTTAAATATCAAATTTTATACCAAAACTCGTTTTTGCCATTTAAAGTCCGAACGATGAAACAATAGGTTATCAAAAAATAAGCGTCATAAGATTATATTGAAATCAAATATTTTGGGGCATTGTATAAAATAACGAATTAGAAATAATATGAAAACGTATTTGTGATCGCTTTGTAATTTAAATTGTTCATGCAATAGTGAAGCATTCCGAGATGTAACATAGGTTCTAAATTCTTCATTAGCCAGTGCAAATTTTTATCTCATGGCCTTTTTTAAAATCAATCGCTATTAAATGATTGATCATTTCGAAATGAATCTGTGTTGCCTGTTATGCTGTGCATATATTGCAAGACTTAAATATTGCATACAGTAGACTGTAATGTTGAATATTTTGATATTAGTGAGATTGGGCAAACAATTATATTCAGAATATCACTTTTGGTAAACTATCTTAAGTTGATTGATTAATGTCTATTTTATTATGTGCGCAATGTCCCTGCTGCATGTTCTATAGTGTTATCCATGCTCTCCAAACATAATTTTTAAAATGTTCTAATCGAATGAAAACAATCTGCCCGAACCCTCTATTATATTCTGAATAAATGCCACCATCTCTTTAATTAAACATTATTGTAAAAATATTTCGCTGTAATATGTTTTAGCATACTAAATAAATACATATGTTTTTTTAAGATATAATGAATAATAGAGAGTTTGGGCGAAAAATAAAATTTCGGGATGACTGTGTATAGGTTAGCAAATTTTAATCATAACCCAATTTATTATGACTGAAACCTAAGTTATTCAGTGAAATTATTCTACCTTAAATAAATCAAAATAAATTAACCGAATTTATTAATAGTTTGAATAAATTTTATATCATATTAAGCATTTTTAGTGGTTGGATTAATCGGGTTAAGATTAAATTATGCATACCGAAACACTGTCATCCCGGTGTGACATTTTTTGCCCAAACTCTCTATTGACTGATTCAATTTGTTTGCGATAATATATAAATTATTAACTTGACTAACGTTCATTTATCCACTTGATATTTGATTCAAACATTGTGAAAATTGCCAGAATCAATTTCAAAACTATGTTTAACCTACGTAATGTAGAATAGATCTTAAAATATAGTTAGGTTTGACAGTCGCAGAAAAAGAAATATTTTTGTGAATTTCTAAAAAAAAGTTGTCGGTGTAGAATATGAAAATGTGGTAATTTGTATCACCGTATTCACTCTAATAATCGCACACTCTCCAATAATCGCACACCCCTAGAGAAAATTACATTTTTTTCTCTAATAAGCGCACACCCCAACTTCCGGCTGCCCAAAACTCACTAAATTCACTAAAACGACGGAAAATTTGGGTGCGCGACAATTTTTGGTGAAAATGAGGATGAAAAATTCGAGAAGAAAGTAACATACTACGATTCTCCTGGGCATCATGATGACTAATTGCAGCTTTTTTATTATGTAACTAAGGGATTTATAACATAAATCATGCATTTTATATTGTTTTCAGGTATCTCTAATAATCACACATTTGCGATTATTAGAGATACATGAAAAACGCAGATTTTGAAAAAGTAAGCGCACATGTGCGATTATTAGAGAGAATACGGTATTAGAATTCAGCAAACAATTGATTCAACGAGAAAAAAGTTTAAACTTAAATCAAATGTTGTTTTCGTACTTTCTTTATAACTACATAATGAAGGGTAAATGCAAGCAAACGTGTCTAATGTTATGAAAACGAAGAAACTCTACATAAAATTGCATAAAAATGTAGGAAAAATAATCTAAAATCACGATTCTTAATAATTCTATAATAAATCTTATAGAATTAAGTTATGAATAATTCAATGATTAGTTATGCTTATTCTTAAAGTCGTTCTTATTCGAACATTCAGGTTTATATAATGGAAATTCTCATGTTTAAAATCGTATATTGCTGTGATAAAATTAGTTAGAGTTTTGGTATATCGTCCCAATATGATATATGAATTAATTTGACATATAAACGCACATTACCTTATAGTTAATCTGTTATAAATACAAGGGTCAAAATGCATAAAATATTCATTTTGACTGGATTTCATCAAAAGAACCTGTGTATAACCCACCCAAAAGCTTATCATACTATATAGTTGTTAGGCACATCGATCTACCAAAAACGAAAATGCTTGCTTATTTCCTCTCATACCAAAGATCCTATCAATATTTATAATTCCAGTACCAATGCCAATATTAATAATACCTGATAGCATATATGCCACATTACCACTTTTTCTACATTCCCACTCACGGAAAAAAAACATTATGTTATACCCTGTAACGGTGTATTAATATTTGAGCCAATTATTTGAATACTGATTTAAATGCCAAGCCTTTCACACTCGTAACAATGAAAAGATGCACATGATTATTACGACAAGCTAAGAATATATGAATATATGAATAAAATATTATTTTGTGTTATTTCATCTGTAATGTTATTTTATCTGTAATTTGAAAATAAATTTCAAACACAGGTTTTATCGATAACCAGCATAAAAACTGTTGCCAAAATTACATTTTCTTTTTTTTTTTCGCCTTGACGATTATCTAACCAAGGTATATATTTCAAAAAAAATGTGACAGATATTCATAAAACATATTTGTCTGTTCATTAGTTTAAAACAATATCATGGTTCATATAAAATGCGCTCCTATTTGTGTTGTTGCAGTCTGTCAGCAGCATGAGGGCACTCCTCGCGAAGGGAGTCAAGTAAGATAGGGGCCCACGACGCGTTTGGTTTGTCCAATAAAGTGAGTATGAGTCGTCTTGTCTGCAATGGATTTAGTTAGTTTGATATGATTTATTTCAATACTAGAACTATTTTATTGGAATAACTTATACAAATATTAACCAAATTATGAAGACTGCCAGCTTTATAAAAAAAAATACGTATGTGTATGTGTTATTCAATAAAACCAAATACTTACTTTTGACGACTCTGTTCGTTCAGCGTATATGTTTTCGTAGTCTTCTCGGTTTAAGGCCTCATACGAGAAAAGATAATCAAGATGATCCATAGGTGACATATTTTGCACGAGCCAATGCATATTCTTGCGCACTGCACGTTTTAGATCAGCCGCTAAAATAGTAAAATACGAAAGAGTGTTATAAATATATAAAACGATTCTCCCTTTGAAACATATTCAAATGACAAATTCTGAAGCTTAGTTGATGTAAGCAAATTTGATTTTATTGCGGATAGTAAGAGCACCCATTGAATTTCAGTATAGTCCACGTAATTCAAACACCTCAAATATACTTATAACAATAAAAAAGCAACAAAAGATAGATTTTGTGATTATGATGCCACACCTTCATTTTTACTCCGCTGATAAATGAATCATCCATAAATTCATAAACAACAGTTACATAAAAAATCAGAATGTATCTATAATATGGGGTTTTATGTCAGTTTTAAACTTGGTTTGGATGGCAGTTCATATAGTTTTAAATGAAAGATACATTGCCATAATTTCGAGAAATATATAAGATATCATAATAATTTCTAAATATGTTATTTCGAAAGTTTATCATTCTTCTTGAAAAACTAATATGGAATTTATGATTGCAATAAAGTCGAACCTGATTGTTTGCTGTCATCAGTTATTGCCAACGCCGCTGCACCGCCTGCGGAATCTGTAGAATCGACACCCTCTTTCTCGTTTAAATGCCGTGATAGGAGAGACATTTTTCGAAGAAGCGGTCTCGTGTTGACAAAAAAGGAAACGATATGCTGGTGGTTCTTGGACGATGCGTGGTCAAGGGCCGTTTTGCCTCTATGGTCCGTTATGTTAATGTCACATGCCGGATGTGACGTTAGTGCTGTAAATGGTTATAAACCTACTTTATAACAATAAATTAATAGAACTCAGAAGGATACATTTACATTCAGTTCCTGTTTTGCGATATAGCCACGGAAAGGAAAAATTATATTAATATTACCTCATTGCTTTTTTTTATTCATTTATATTACCCTGTTATTGCTATTCATTAATATTACGCTTGTTTAATGTGTATTGAACAGCAAATTGCGTTGCGAGCACATAAATATCGCTTAAAACATTAATATAAATCAATACACAAATAAATAATTATAATTTGACTTGAAATTCCTGCAACCAGATTTTAGGCTAAGGATTGTTTCATTACAAATAGATCCACAATGATGTATTATGCCTTATAGTTACGTATCTTTTAACACAGTTAAACGCTACCTGTGACGGTTGAGAGTTGGCCCACCATGCAAGCCTGGTGTAGTGGTGTCCATCCATTGTCAGTGCGGGGGTTAACATCAGCACCGAAATCATTAATCAAAAGGTTAACAACCCTCTCGTGACCTTGCCATGCCGCCATGTAAAGGGGTGTTACGCCATTTTGGTCTGCCTGGTTTGGACATGCACCACGCTCGAGGAGAAGCTTCACTGCGTCAAGCTGTTAACGTGTAATATTTGGTGTTAATTTCATATAACATTGCAAAAAAGTTTATATTTGCTGCGATGTTAAATGTAATGGAAAAGCAAACAACTGAGTCAAGATAAATATGTCACGCAAAACATTTTTTATTTATTGTATCCGTTAAAACGGCAGCTTTTGATGTGAGGCGTTAATGATAAATAAAACTTTTTACAAATATAAAGTTAGAACAATACACATTTCCATCATATTAATTTGTGGTGAATACAGTTGAATTTAAACACAAATCAACATCTTATAAATACATGTTCTTATTCAATGTCATATACCTGTCCATAATATGCAGCATGCGTCAACGAACTGCGTTTATAGGATCCTTTTGTGTTTACATCCACACCATGATCCAATAAACACGCAATCGATTTACTAGCTCCACCCACTGCAGCGCTGTGAAGTGGTGTGTCCTTGAACTTGGTTCGTGCAAGTGCATCTGCACCGTGGTTTAAAAGACACGTGACACAATCGGGCTTTTCATATTTTGCAGCTGTATGTAGGCTTGTGCCACCAATATTATTCTTCGCAGTAATGTCGGACCCTTGTTTTATAAGATACTCGCATACATCTACCTGTTTGTTAAAAGCAAATGAGTGTATTTCAGTGTTTCGGATGTATGACATTAATAACGCGAATGAATAAATAAATGATATTTAACTATTTACTTGAGCTTCTTATCGTTTGGTGATAACATATCAATAGAAGAGTACCCCATGATCTGTTTCTAACAGAAGATGTTCCGAACACGATCAAGCTTGCCTGGATATTTTGAGAAAGTTCCTTCTAGTCTGGGATTTTGAGGGTCACCTTTATATAATTTCTTTTTTTTCAAATAAGAACTATAGATATTATTTGAAAATGTATCATATTAAATTGAAATTATCATTAAACTGTTATTTGTTATACATGATTTGTAATCTACATATATTCAACATTTGAATTTTCGCGTAATGCGTTCTTATTTTGCTACGAGCTGGCTAGAAAATGGAGACAATTCATCTAGCTTCGACAGAAATAATACGCTTCGGCAATGATTTTATATTCGAAAGGTTTAATTTCGTTGTTTTCGCATTTATAAAGATGTTTCAAGAATAATCTATTACTTATTGAAAAAAAAATGAAGTGGGATGCTCTTGTCAAAAATCATTTTTATTTACTTTCTAAAAATCATATTTTTACAAAAGCCGTCCATTATTTTTATTCATTTTATTAATTGTTTGTTTTACCTGGCCTTCTTGTGAAGCTGTATGGAGTGGAGTGAACTGCTCATTATCAGTTTCTTTCAGCAGTTTTTCATCACGCGATAACACATATTTTGCCTTATCAAGCACATCCTTTTTACTAGAAAACACCGCTGCAAGTGCTGATTGTCCCTTACTGTTAACCTCATAAAGCGATGCACCCGTTTCTACAAGTAACTTAATAATATCCAGACTGGCTAATGCACATGCTCGACATAATGGTGTAGTCCATTCCACCGTACTGAGTAGCTTATGGTCATGCAGTGATTTTAAGGGTACGTGATTGCTTATCCATGTTTTAACGTTATCATCCTTTAGTAGTGTGGCGATTATATCCTTTTCATCGTCTATAATGGCCTGGGCTAGGTCTACTTCCTTATTTGACATTTTTTGCACGAAATATTACTTGTTTGACAAGATATGCCTTATTGAATATAGAACAAATCCTATATACATCAGATTGTTCATTCATTCATTGTTTCAGGCTCTTCACATATACCATATTTGATGAAATATTAGTTTTTGATATTATTGCAACAGTTATCAATGCTTCATTGTGAAGTATGCTGGTTTAAAAAAAACTTTTACTGATACCTATGTGTTATTCTAAATATATCAAATATAGAATGTTACTATTATAAAGATTTTTATTAAATTGATATTTATTACCGTAACAAAAAACAAAGTATTACTAACACACTGACTACAATAACACTTTATTCTAAATTGTCTATTTATTGACACACAGCTAACTGTAATATCCTGCTTTGCACAGAACTGTATTTATTTGTCAGTGCAATATTTTAAAGGATGTTAATTTAAGTACTTTAAGCGCACAGTGCATTGACTTTGTTCCACTTAACGATAGTACCACACATACGTTTAAGTTGTTATTTTACTGTTTCTATATACATTTGCACATTATTCGCTATTTTATCTATAGTTTTTAATCAATATTTGATTATGAAAGAAAACAAAATACATATAGATATATATAGACACAATACAAATACTAACACTTTCAATGAAACGTTTATTTACAAATAAAAGATTGTGACCTTGCAACAACGCTTGCTACCAAGTGGGTGCTGTCTATCAAGTGTGTTTATAAAGTAAATAATGTCTGCATTACCTAGTTTAAGTAGGACATCAAGTACTGTGTTATCAATTACATCTTATAAATAGGATACATACACATGATAATCTTAACGCTTACTTGTGATACTTCTTATTACGATTAAGTTAAGAGCTAATATGAATTGATTTAATTTACAAACATAATTATTATGTTCAAAATTAAGTGATTATAGTAGACGCTTATTTGTGATATTATTAATTATGATATAGTTAATAACTAATATAAATCTAAATCTAAATCTATTCATAAACATAATTGTTATGTTAAAACATAAGTGATTTTTATATTTGTTGTTTTTAAATTATATTATTGATTATGATTTACATGCTAACGAATATAAAACTAAATATATTCACCAACATAACTATTATGTTTAAAGAATGCATGATCTTCACAGAAAGAATACATAATCACTTAACAAATAATTCACTTTCTATTATGAACATTGACAGTAAAATGATATAGAATAAAATCAATACTCCATAATAATAAATAGTTTGCTTTGCAAATACATTGCTATATGAGTTGCATAATTATTCATATTTCTCGAGTTGTCTTATTATTTCCTAGTACAAAAATATATCTTTAAAAGTTAGAAATTCAGAAAATCAGATTTCTTACATAGCCGGTTTAAAAAACTGAACATCTCATCAGAGTAATGTATATCTTCAATTGATTATATTAATGTACAAATGTATCTATATTAACATGTTTTAGTATATGTTATCACGTGTTCATATAATTCTTATGCATATAAAATGCAGTTAGATATCATGTTTAATCTAATCGTTCAATCGGTATATATTGTTTAGTGAATGCGGTCGGATCGAATTGAGAATATCAATAAACTATTCCTATTTGGATAATTTGGATGCAGTTTCCAACACCCTTTCTGCAGCAAAAGAGCTCTTTTCGGAGAGATGCTTCATAAAAGCTTGTGTCCAGCCATTGTTTTGTTTCTTCAATAGTGTGTACAGTAGTTCCTTTACCTGGTAATATAGTATGTGAAGTATTTGATATATTTATATATATCTTAGATATTCTAAAGTGATTCAAGATATTAGTGGTATGAACAGATATCTTAATGTTTCAAAACTATCCAGAATATATATAAACTTAACATGCAATCTTCATTTAATCATAAAAATACACATGCCCATGATCTAATCCACTTAATTACGTTTATAAAAATCGTATACTTTTTCTTCTACACAAGTATGTTATTTTAATACAATTATTGTTAACTCACCTTCTCTCCGTCTGATGGATATGACTTCAGCTTTTGCACTTCGTCCAATCCAATAACCTCGGAAGAAAACATGTAGTCGATATAATCGGGCTGGATGTTCTTACTAAGATATTCCATTTCCTGTTGTACAGCTCTGTACAAATTCTGCGCTGCAAAAACAAAGAACATAAAATACATGATGATGGTAAATCAACTAATAATATAACGTAACAATAACGTTACAATAACGTTATTGCAGAAGTTATGAATAAAACTATACAGCCTATTGGATAATTCTTCGCAGTCAAAATGTGTGTGCTTGACAATGACAACACATTTCGACACACATAATAAAACATGTCTAGTGGTCATCATCTCATAATATGTTTAACGGTTTGTCAAAACAGAAAATAATATTTATATAACGTTTGGTTACAGATGGATATAACTGGTTTATTAATCATCTATTGTAATGCATCAATGACACTTATTTCGACAAATGCTGAAGTTTAGGTATATTTTGCCACCCACCTGACAGTTTATTATCATCTGTAAGGCTCAAATCATTAGAAAATCTGCGTTGTAGGGTATCTTCACGAGATTCTCTCCTTCGTATTTGCACCACCTCTTCCTCAAGACTTTCTATGCGCACCAAAGCCCTCCTTGAATGACCTTCCTGATTCAAATAGCTTACCAAATCATGGTGTTCATTCTCTATAGCAAGCGCGAGTGGTGTGCAACCCATATCATCTTCTGCATCTATTTTGCAAGACTTCTGAGAGATAAGTGCATAAGCAACCTTAAGGTGACCCGCTTCTGAGGCTGCATGTAGGGGTGTACGTCCTTTTTTCGTCTTAATATTGACATCAACATTGCATTTTTTCACAAGGAATCTAACAATATTTTGATGACCATTCAATGCAGCTAGATAAATAGGTGTGATGCCATTTTTGTCTCTTGCGTCAACAATTGCATCATTGTCCATCAATAGTTCCACAATGTTTATGTGACCGTTTTGTGCAGCGCAATGTAGAGCCGTGCGATCTTGAAAACCTCGTTTGTTAACATCTTCTTTCTTATCAAGAATAAATTGAACCGCGTTTTGAGCACCGTTTAGTGAGGCGGAATGTAATGGCGTTGCATCATTTCCATTGCGATCTCCCAGACTCGCACCTTGGTTCATCAAACACTTCATAACGCCTACGTGATCAGCGCTAGCGGCCACATGAAGACACGTCAGACTGTCTTTACACGTTCTTGCCTTTGGAAAGAAGAATATAAAACAATGTCTTTCATTCAACAAAAAATGATTTCGTATTTTGTGTTTGATGTAGATAGCTTTGAGACACAATTTGTAAAAGCGTAAAATGCTTTCAAATCAACAAATAATTAATTTAACATTGATAAGTTATCATTTATTAATAGCTGTTGTAAATATCCTTATTTAAAACACTCACTAGAGGACTTGATTTGATTGTAGATTTGTTTTAATGTCAACAAAACATCATCAGATCATTTACCTTTACGTTGGAAACTTGTTTGATGAGATACTCGCAAACTTCTACATTCCCGGATTCAGATGCACAATGCAGCGGGGTAAAACCCGAATCATCAGTTGCTGTCAAAAGCTTCTCGTCGTGATTAACCAATAATTCTACAAGCTGCAGCATGTCATTGCTTCTACCCAGACAGGTGCGAGTCAAGGCCGTGTCTCCTCGGCTGTTTACCTTGAACATAAAATATAAATGGTCATATACTATTCATATTATGTGTAATGAAATACAAACATTCATTGAATGACACATATTTATTGAATGACATTCTAGTAGCCGGAATGCAACAATCCGTGTTCCAAAAAATTGCATTTAACCAAAATTGTGTACATATAATTGTCGGAAATAATAGAGTTCTATGATGGTTAGAATACAAAAATAAGTCTTGGTAAAACGTTAATTGAGCAATTATTTATACTGTTATTGGCATATGAGTACCTCACCACAGAAGGTTATATTATGCCTATTCAAACTTAATGTCCTTGTGTCTTTTACAATTGAATTGGTAACCAATATAATTTTATAGACATATTATATATTTTGGGATACTTTCATTATCTTATGTTGTGTCATTCAACTGCTAAGTCGATTAATATTCGCCAATTAAACCGTGTACATATATTTTCTCTAAGCTGTGTCAGCAAAAATATATTGTATGAACTGCTGTGACATTATAGCACTTTTACAAACACCAATACAAAGTCATTTCTTGGTCTGTATATCATATATGGTGGGTTTAATGATTCGATTATTCTATTGAGTTAGAAGATTTGTGGTTTAATCTTGAAAGAGAAGTTTTCTGTTGAATACGTGACGTGATCAATATATCTATTGGCTTTATTGAGGTCTGTGTACAGAGGATTAGGGTAACAAGAATTTACACTTTGGCGTTTACAATGAATTTGCAAAAGCATATTATAGGCTGTATAATTAATATGTTGCATTATTGATTTGAACTATTTCGTTCGATATTTGCGGAATTACTCCATACTCCTACATTTGAATGAAGTACTTTAATTGATAATAAATTGTTACATAAGTGAATGCCAAATCAATTATCCTAAATCTCATGAATCGAATATTGTGTTCACTTGGAAATTATTATGAAAAATCAAAATGTTAGTTTGTACACTTTGAAATTATTAACAATTTATTGATAACTACTATTATTTTTTTTCTCTTGAATATATATATATACTTTTTTATACATTACTTACATTATATACTTTTGCACCCTCACGCAACAGCTCATTCACAGTATCCAGTGTTGATAGACCACATGCTCGACATAAAGGTGTTGTCCACTCTATAGACCGATCCAATCCATCGTCATATAGAGTCCCTCTGGGAACTTGATTATTAATCCATTCTCGTATAAATGCATCTGACATTAACTCATCGATGTCTTCTTTCTTGCCGTCTATGATGGCTTGAGTTAGTTGTATTTCTTTCATTGTTATTTCATATTCTAGTTAATGCCAGCAAAATATATATTGTGTTTTAAATTTAGCTCAAAATGTTAACACTGAGCCCATTTAACTGTGTGCATTTATACTGAACACCATGTCAGTCAAAACTATATTCAATACAAAATCAAATGTACAAATCATGTACAATTATCTGTGAGGAGTTATACCGTTGTTAGATATTAGCTTAGCTATTGCTTGCATATGGGATCAACCATTTATCGAGAAAAGCACATATCCGATCGACAGGAAAACGAATCAATAATAAGTTGTTCCGTGCGTATATCATACGTTATAAAATGTTATTTTTAAGACTTTTATATTGGAGTAATACCGGCCTCATATAGGAATAAATTCAAATTATATTACATCTATTGTCGCGAATAATTAAAACAATCCGCAAACCATATATGTTTAACCAATTCATAGATTTTTTTCAAACTTTCGTTTAGCAGACATTACAGCAAAAGAACATTGCTCTGAGAGAATAAGTGTACGCACTAGCCACAAATGTGCTATATTCATAAGTGTATTGTGTTTTATTGGGATCACCAAGTCTGCGTATTATATAAAAAGATTATTGTCGCTGAACAAAGTCTTAGCCGCTATAAGGAAATGATAAATATTAAGCATTGGCATTATACCAAAATTAGGTTTATATCCCTGTAACTTATCTTATATGCTAAGTTTATAACAATAATCATAACAGTCTATATTTATCAAATATGTGCCTTTGCATCAAATTAAGCATGAGTATTGATTATATATCAATATTCGAGTCATTGTCGCTTTGTATAAGTTTTATTTGACTAAAACTTACTTAGAATCAAAATACATAATTTGCCAGAAACCCGTTCCAGGTTAGCAGTTCAGACATAATATATTATAAATCACATACCTCCTCTGGCTTAAAAATGTATATGTTATATTGATATGTAATTATAGTTTGGTCTATAACGTACTAATAAACATAAATATTTATTCCGTACTCTTAATGTTTTTTTTTAAACTAGCCATATATTTCAAGACAATATGATGCGCTTTCATTGTAATCTTTCTATATGCCATATGAATATTGGATGGGTTATGAAAATATTTGATATGCGATTTGTTGTTTAGCCTCTAATTGTTCATTGCACGTCGATGTCTTAATTTAGCTAACACCTATTTTGGCAATCCTTTTAAGGCTACATCGTTATGTCTTTTATCCGCGTTTACACCTTTTAACACTATACTTACAAAGTTTCAAATATAAAATAACTGTGCTTCATTTTTGAAAAATGCTCGATTATTTGGAATATCTAAAGTTGTGGACAACTAAAAGCAACAATTAAGTAATTGAAACCAATATATTAACATCAAATTTACTAGCCTGAGTTGTGAATCATGTAAAGGATTTTCTTTAGAATATTGAAAATGTTTTTGTGTGTTTTACTCTTTCAGTCAATCAAGTCAATTAAGTCAAAACGTAAAATTAGGTGTCTAATCAGCTAAAGTTGTATTCATCTAGTTCAAATATTACCTTTAATTATTTCAAAACTGTTTTGTACAAAATGGTTCAAGATAATTATGACATGATTAATTGGTTAAGTCAATTGAGTCGAAATGTATTTAACTTAGCCATATAACAAACTGAACTTAATTGACAAGATTAACTGAGCAAAAACCAATGGACTGACAAAAAAGAAATTGATCATTTACTTATAATACTGAAGCATGTTTGCAATCATATGCTACATAACATGTACTCATATCGTCATGTGGAATCTGATGCAGCCTTACGCAATATTTTAATTATGGTGTTTAACTTATACGTGTTTACATACAGAGGTATATGTAATTTGATACTATGAGTATTATTTTTATTATTCTTTTCATAACATACATCTAAGGTGGTATTATCAAACAATAGCAAATGTACGGAACAGAGAGAAATCAAATTGAAACACAACTTAATGCAAACTTATGTGTTTCTGTTAAAAAATTAGTTATGTCATAATTTATAAATACTGATTTTTGCTCAAAATACTCATCTACTGGTAAAAAATATATTTTCCAAATACTTCCATACTCTGTTATAATGATTCTAAACAAAATGCTATAGACATGGTGTACATGAAAAACAAAATGCTATTCATTTATATACCGAGGCGATGATCAAATTGTTCCTTTCGCTATATATAAACAAATAAATAACAGCAAAGGAATATGTACAAGATGCCTTAAATGATGATATTATATCGTTTCCTAATAAAGCATAGATGTAAGTAAAAAACAGCAAAGGAATGAGTATAACATTGCTTAAATGATGATGTTACATGGTTTTCAGATGCTAGCAAAGCAGAACTAACTTTAGTATGTCTATAAACAGAAAGGGGCATATTAACCTGTAATTCTTAGAATATTTCTTCTATTCTGTGAATGATCTTATGCAGCTGTGCTTTAAATAACATTTTATAATTTAACCTAGCTCTCTACTAATTAAATTAAAAAAATGTATAATTAAACTAGTTTATATGTTCATTATTGAAGAATATAATAGTGATACCATGATAAGTAGCTACTTACTATTGCTATTCACACATATAAGCATCACAAAATCAAAATGTGCCATGTTCATGTGTCATTTTCCCTATACCGAGGGCCAGTAACCATTTTGATAAGGATCCTGAGGTTTTTGTCCCTTTTATTACATGTATTTCCATATTTTTGAATACTTTTCATAGGTTGAAGCGTGAACTATATTTATGTAACGTTTGCGTAACACAACGTAACGTTGCGTAAATTTTCCTACCTTTTGAACAGTGCTTTCATAACTGGCCTTTCGGTTTATGTAGATATAAGAGTTCGTCCAAAGTCACTTAATGTTATTGAACAGAGGTTTTGGACATACTCATTCAGTTTGGTCGTATTTTTACAATATAAACATCGATTTCTTCGCTCCTTTGGATGGAAATTTTTCACATTTTTTTCATGTCTTTAATAACTCCATACATCTGCTTTAAACTTGATATTTTGTCGATCCTATCCATTTATGCTTCATCAATATCAACTTTATTTTTTGCATCATCATATTGACTCTTTTATTTCATCACAAATCCTCATTTTAATTCCTTTTATGTAAAATATCAAGCTTATTTCAGTCCCTTTTAAATGATGTTCTTATTTTAGGCTATGATCATGCTTACAGTTTTATAAGCGTTCGGTTTTATTAACTTAATACGTTTAAATACAAAAATAAAAACTTATTTATTCCCTTTGCATAAAAATGTGTGTTATCTTCCACATTCTTTTCAGTAACTGCAGTAAACAAAATTACATACGTAGAATTTGAATTTTGACGTCAAAACTGCAATACTAGGTCAAGTTCACCAAGTACTTAATAGGCGTGTGTGTGGCCTACATCTCGTTCATATTTTAATGAGTAAATAAGAACCCCATATGCATCACGAGAGTTAGCTTGAGTTATATGGGCACCCGGGAGGCGGGGTCGGAATTCCTTTAAGAGCCAGATTTATCTTATTGAAATTATATAGCCATCTTTATTTTTTTAAACAAAATTATACAACTACTACGCGCCCGGGTATTATCACAAAATATAATTACCGGGTGGAAATGCCCTGTAATAAGCTTCAACCATGTAATAAAGTATATTTAGTTTCGGGGTATATATGCAGCATGTATGTGCATAGTATTTCTTTTCAATTCAAAATAATAGTCTATACTCGAAGCCCAATCAATGATTCTGTACACTGTTCATTGATAGGTATGTATATTCTGATAAATATACAGGCGGGGGTATTTATTGAAAACGAGGGGAGTGCAGTTATTCCAAATGGGTTGGTGGGGGTATTTTATTTTGAAAAGCAAAGGGGAGTGGGATATTTCTTTACTAATAAAGGTTAGGGGAGGAATGGTCCTAGAAAATACATTTTCTGTTCACTGCATATATGTTCAAAATGTCCCGTGAGCATTTAAGTGACAATAGTATTCTTCCTGGGCAGAATAAAGAGATATAAAAGGAAAAACAATTTCCCATGGTCTTGTTCTAGAGACTGTATGAGATATATTAGAAAAGAATTGGGATGATTAGTTTAAATACTTAATTTAGCGGGCTTAACAACAAACTATGCTATAAAACTTATATGATAGCAAACTAGAAAAACTTGTCTAATAATTAGTTTGCTTGAATTATTGAATATATTTTAAACGCATTAGTAATATAGATATGAAAAATGACATACCATGACAAAAACGGATATAAATACATGCATAAAAGCATGAGTTGTGAGATGAGACTGCTGTGACCCATTCACACCTGCATAAAAGGCGCCCAGTGTTTAGGATGAGCTTTAAAAAACGTGGTCACGTATGGCAAATGAACATAGGCTTAATATTCAATGTTAATAGTAGTTAAATTTTTAATTCGAAAGAAACAAATCATTATCGACAATCGATTAAAGCGGAAGCCATGATCACAAATTATTTGAAGCAGTAGTAACCATGTAGGTAAGAGAATGCAATATTTAGATCCATAAATGGAATCTGATGTACTCAGCTTGTCTGCGTCAAATCTTGTTCTGCATCTTTATAGTGTATTTCCATGATAAACACAGCATAGCAACCACCCCGCAGTTCAAACTATGTGAATTTTAGGCAGACTTGAGAAGCTGATTAAGTCATTTGACCACTGATGATGTATAATGTCACAATGACAGCTGTCGAAAAAAATGGAAAGCAAAATAAGCAGCTGATTGCGGAAACGACTGGGTATTCCGCCTTCCTTTCCAAACATATGCCTATGTGGAAGAGCTGCGACTACCGTTTTCTGGCTTGTGAAAAATCCAAATTAAGTTAAGTTTGAATGGCAATAACTATCCAAAAAACTCAACAGATGAACGTGTTCGCAGAACTGGTATGACTTTTCCAACTGGCAGAAAATAGGCAGTTTAAAATGTGGTACAAGGGGCCTCTACTATAAACTGTCGGTAAGGTGTGCATAGGCCGACAAGGACTCGGTGTAGCAGCATAATACATAAGATGTGTCACTGCAAATGAAATAAAGAACAAAGGAAACTGTTCACTAATGAGTGACGAAGTATAGTGCAGTAGGAACGGCATCTCTGGAAGCCTGGATTAAATAGTAGAGTCTGTTAATCATAAAGATAACATTATACACGTTCCGGTAGAAAGTACCCAGTCGATTCAATTTTACCATTTGCTCGAATTATGTATTTTACGGACCCATACAAATCTCATGAGGTGGGGTATGAGTGTTTGCGCTAAATTACGACTCTTTAGTGAATCCGATCATTTCAAGCACACCCTCTCCTCCTGAAGACCAGAGGTCACTAAGCGACGGTTTAAATGGCGTCACGATAAGGTCCTTCAAAAGCTAACATACCTAGTATAACTCAAACGGGTTAATGCAAACAAAATTGAAATCATAAGAGCGATAAAGGAAAGCCTAAAATTTGTTAGAGCTGACAAACAACACAAATGAAAAGTGAAAAAAAAAACTGAACATAGCATAGGCTTTTTAAAAAGAGTTGCAAACTGGAAGTTACGTGTAGATCTCGGTAAGTGACTCGTTTTCTTTGAGATTTGACCAAAAAACTGAAACAATGCGAACTATGTAATTAATGTAGAGGGATAGGATGGTCTATGTGGTGCTGTGAAAGAAGGGTATACTGGGTTCGTAAGAACATTAATGATCCGAACACTACGACAAACGGGTTAATCGGAAAAAAGAGAAATAATGCTATTGACGAAATGAGCGACGTTTTGGAAAATGTATCTAGGTTGCTATAGCTATGAAGAACCGAAACCAAAAGGAACCATATAGCTTGACATATCGTGCGTGGGTTTTGCGCAACCGCATGGGCACTACGAAAATAGATTATATGATAATTAAAGTGCCGAAACAGTGTAAGACGTCCGCTTCATCAATTTGTTTTTAAATAATTTGTATTTTGCTATTTTATCAGTGAATGATGCTATCGAAATATGAAGCATACATTTCGTAAATTAAGGTTATGATTCCTGACTTTTTACAGGTTAATCAATATTATCAAACAAGTTTAATTTATTCTCATGTTTATCAAAAACAATCGTTGTGAAACAAAAATTACCGATGAATTCATTTTTAGAAAGTTTGTGCAGCAATGGGTCAAGTGTCTAATATAGATCAACAAGGCATATATGCGCAATATGATTGGCTGAAATTGTGTAGTCGGCCCGGGGCCACAGGCCCCGTGCCTTTATACAACTCACATGCCCAATCCTATTACTGCTAAAATTTACTTCCGGTTGAGCGTGGGTTATTACCACGTGGTAATTATGTAGTTTTTCGCAATTAATTTCACGCATATATTTTTATCAAATATATGCAAGATGTTAAGACATTTAAAGCATCATTTTATATTTTTTATCATAATGCGTTGCGTTATCCAATTTCTTAAGCCATACAGAAAACATTAAATAGTATGCGTACATTTAATTTTGATACAATTTTTAATCATTTGAAATGGGCGATGAAAGATAAGCTCCACTTCGAAATCTTAATAACCGTCATGTGGGTATCTAACCTATTTCAAAACATTAGTTATAGTAATCAAACAACCAACAACGAAACAAAAACAGAGAAAAATGCATTAAAAGTGATAAAATCGTATTTTAAAGAAATCGAATAGAATTTGCATGGTAACAACAATCGACGTCTTTTTACATTGCGCCAAATAATTGTTACGTCATACATGAAGCAAGTGGCAAAAGGCGTCTTAAATAGCAGGTGGAAACACAAGTGCTAAGACAATACAGTAGAATCAGGAGTATAAATGAAAATGAAGATTTACATGCTAACGAATTTCAAAAGTGTAAACCTAATTTGTTAGATTATCATTCATGAACTTAAATACAAATATTTGTCTAGCAGTATCTTGCATCATTGTTAGTTTATGAATGGGTTCTATTTCAAATGTTTTGCATCAAATCACATAATTATTTCTCTTTCTTTTTCGGTTCCATATGCACAAAAATATATAAACTTCAGGTATGCACACAAGCCTTCGCATTTCGCCAATGGCGAAGGTGAGATTCATTTGGCGAAGGAGAATTAAAACACCTTCGCCATATTGGCGAAGGTAAATTTTTGGCCAAATTCATATTCTTGTGAACATTTTTTTCATACATAAGTCATATTAATATAAACGTGGATTTTTGCTCGCGCCTTCGGCGCTCGGTTTTCTGACATTAACTCTGACTTTAATATATAAATTAATCATCTTAATACAATTTCCTCGTGTATTGTACAAACATCACTTGTGTCGACCCATATTGGTTTAATATGCAATTTTCTGTCTCTGATATTAAATTCCATATTTTCAATTAGGGTCGGGTCAGGTATTTTGCTTCCTGGATACCTGAAGTCGATACCCGACCCGATATCTCGAAGTTTTCGCATGAGTTTATGATTATAATTCTATTTGCCCATCACAATATGATACCTTTTTTTATCAAATACAAATGTATTAGATTTCATGTTGAATCTCATTTATGCAACAAATCTTAGTTTGACAATCTTGAAATGGATTTTTTTTCATTAAATCCTATTTACGATTTACAAATAATGCAGTATTTCGGGTACCCGTTCCTAAATTGGGTTCGGGCACCAAAGCTATTATCCGGTATCCGGCTACCTTAGATACCCGACGAAGCCTTAGTATCCATGATACAATTTCTCAACAAAACATCTATGTATTCGTTGTTCCCCAAAGACCGATGTACAAAAGTTACATAGTCTATTAATGCATTTCCTGATAAATATATTAAAATAGTTTGGTCGCGCATAAGAAGGGATATGTATGTCATTCTAAAACATAATGAAACCATTAAATCTGGTATAGACATGAAACAGTCGGCCGACAAACTTTTCGATTCTACGAATAGATTGTAGGAGTTAGTAGCCTGATCTCGACCATCAAACTTCGGTCAAGACCTACGATAGACATTGTGTTACGTTAAGTAGAAATTTTATCTATACCAGGAAAATTTGAGTGTTGTTTTGAGTAGACTACTTTACAAATTTGGCGAAGGTAAATTAAGCTTGGCGAAGTTGAATCAAAACGCCTTCGACAAATTGGCGAAGGTAAATAAAATCCTTATGTGCAACCCTGAAACTTGACTTTCAAACATGTGCATTGTATGTATATTCTATTACAAAGACAATTAGTTCTTTATTGAAAGATAATACAAAACAAACTGTTTTGAAATGGTGAAAAAAATATATAAGCTGCGTTCACGCAAACAAAAAACCCAGAAAATGAGAGCTCGAAAACATAGCACTATATCCCGTCTAAATAAACGTTGTTTAGGCATTATTTTGGAGTTTTTAATTTATAATTTAATTTAATGTGCCTTTAATTTCAAATAATAAATATATGCATGATTTGTTAATTGTTTCAGCTATCAATTTTTAAAGTATTTTTTTTTAATTTGTGCCATGGTGTGTTATCATGAAATTGTTAAAAATAAATTGAAATGAATTTATATAAATCCCGGGCCAGCTTGCGGTAGTACATTTCTAGTTATGGCTATTACCACAAAGTTTTTTATTTAATGCCCAAACTCTTCAATGTTATATTTTAACCATTGTGAGGCTTGTATGAAAACAGGAAATGCAATTCAACATGGCGGAGGTTGTCAAAAAAACATTTTGCATTTTGTCGTAAACCTGATTTTATAACGATTCCTGTCTTATATATAAAAGTATTTTGATCGAATTATACATTGGATGCCACATTTATAATATGGATAACTAAGGTGGGTTGACACATGAAATAAAAGCTAGTAAATTTGTGTTTGATT